>JAABKK020052345.1:0-11500 GCA_011634745.2 Catotricha subobsoleta | reverse complement strand
TTTCAGCGGCGCTGACGCTATCGCTGATGCTTAAAAATATAAGCGACGCTTCCGCTGAAATCGGTTTGAAAAATTTCAGCGCGCGCTATTTGCGAGCGCTTTGAAATAATTAAACCAATTATTAAATCATTAAATGATTATATTATACTATTATATTTTTTACATTAAATAAACATAAAGTCATAAACAGTAATAATATTATGAACATAATACATATATAATTATATATCGTCGGCTGAGAGTTGTTTTGTCGCACATCCATTTTTCTTTAAAAGGAAAACAGACCTTAACGACATATACATAAGGTCTATTTTCCTTTCAAAGACAAATAGATGTGCGACAAAACAAATTTCAGCCGACGATATATCAATGTGAACTCAAAAATTTTTTAATAAGGTTTGATAGCTTTCATTAATAAATGATACTCAAAGTTTTCGTCGGATAATCGAAATCTTAAAATTGGTAATACCAATTTAGCTAAGCTAAATGAGCGCTTGCTAGCGGCACTTGATGGCAATTGGCAATACAGTGTTGTATTTAATAAATATTTCAGCGATATGCCTTGATAGGCTTTTCAAAGTTAGATCATTAGACAGTAAATACTGTTGTAAAATATTAGCAGCTTTGCGCCCTATATAGATATAGTTCGTCTATTATGCCGTGACTACGCGAATTTTGTCTTCTTCTGCGCATCGTATCAATTTCCGTAAGCTAGAGAGAGAAAAAATATAAAAAATGATGCGCAGAAACCGCCATTTTGGTCACGGTAAAATAAGTTCAACATTTGGAGTAATATCACCAAAAAAATTTTCAAGAATATAAAACTCATTTTTAATTTTATCACTTTGGATTGCATCACTACTGGTGGAAATAGAACAAAAAATATATATTATTTTAGCGGAAAATAAAAAGCGCGCGCTATTTATTTGAAAATTTAAGCGCGCTACCTATGGCTGAACTTTCAAAATTTTCCGCTTCCGCTAATAGAAATTTCAGCGGCGCTAGCCATTTCCGCTGATGAACAGCGCCGCTGTTAATCTCTGAGTTAAATACATTAAACTTTTTTAATATTATATTTGAAAAATGCTTATATAATTGAATAAAAAATATAATTCAAAGATAGAAGGTTAAAATTGATTTTTCTGTATCACTAAGAATGATTTTTAGCTAAATTAATTAATTAAATTATGTACTTTGATTTCAAAATTTCTAAACCTCCTGTAATGATAACCATCATCTTCATCAACACTTTAACTCTGTTCATTCGGCTTTCAATCTTGCGAAAACTTAAAGCCACATTACACGATGAAACACCATAGATTCTATGGCATAGAACATTTCATCGAACATTCTGTGTATTTTTCAAAATTTGACTATTCATAAAACATGTTCGTTCTAAAAAAATGTTCTATGCAATTTTTTACGAAATGTTTTATCGTGTAATGTGGCTATTATACCTATCAATGAGACAGTCATTGCTTTTGTTTTACAATTGATCGGTTGACATCTGTTGCTCTTGGTTATTCTTCAATGCCCCTAAATTGTTTTTACTTAGGTCCATACTTCACGTTAGTTAATAGCAGCTGAAATTGCGGCAAGGATATAATGACGAATGTCTGTAGCCAATTTTACTTATAAGTACACAGCTTATGTGTAGCTTAATGGCATAAAATCGGGACTCAAATTACGGAATCTAATTGTATTATGTGACTTCACGTGACTAAAATAAATCTAAAAAAAAACACAAAGCGATCTCAAGTGATGTATCAAATACACAAAAATCTCTGCAATTTACCCTACGGTTATAAATCGCTAATTCTAAAATTTCATCCACTTTCTATATATTATATAAAATGTTAATAGATACGTTTATAGCTGTGTATGCGCACTGATAATTTGGTTTCATCAACCAATGAAACATGTGACCATGGTGATGGTTCTTCCGATGTTAAGCTACTACATGAATAGTGCGATATCCATCATTCAATTTGTACACTTGAACTGGAAAAGCCTTAAACATAATGCCTCTGTTATCTGAGAAAATCCACATGTATGCGCACTGATGATTTGGTCTCATCAACTAATGAAACACAGTTTCGAATTTTTTTTTTTTTTACCACATGTACAATTGAGTAAAAATAAACAGAAAAGAAGTTTTGGTATTATGATTTCAATTTTTGTATTTGACCGATGAACTTAATTTTTCCCTTTTAATAGTATTGAAAAAAATGCTTGTAGTTGGTGTTTTTTTGGAAAAAATCAAGTATTAGTTTGACAAACTAATTTATTTTTTGTTCGTGCATTCTTGGAAATCCGGGCAAATTGCCCACCACTTTTTTTCTTGAGCTATTTTGCAAAAATGGGTATATATTTGTCTCTTTTGTAGATTCATCGACGCTGAGTAAATAACTAAAAGCGTGAAAACTATAAAAACTAGCCATAAAAGTAATTAATACAAAAAAATAAACAAGAAATATTCGAAATATAAATAAAATCGCGCTCTCACTATTAATAACGTTAAGTCTCGTTGCGTAATTAAACGTACCCAAACTGAAATTCATTTTCTGTTCATTTGTCAAATTATCAATAAAAAATAAAATCTGTCAAAACTGTTACATCACGCGTTTTCTAGCAAAGAAAAATATCTTGCTCGATATTGATATTTTATTTATTAGTGAAAATAAAATGCTTTAAAAATAACTATTAATTTTTGTAATCAATTTGATGAACCGTTTTAACACTATATAAGTGCAACTGAATTATCAATTATTGCAAATAGATAGTGAATTTACGTTAAACATTATTAAAAAGAAAATACCAAATAATGTCTGAAACTGTATCCAATAATAAACAGGTATATTTTCTATTTTACTTTTCTGTTTAGTATATTTTTGTATTGAATAACCTCTATAGCGATTATTCTATCGCATTTATTTTTCTATTTTTTTTTTTTGGTTTTTACATATTGTCGAATAATTCATTATTTTGCTTTTATTATAATTATTTTTAGTTAAATTTAGAGTTAAGAATGTCGAAACAATTTTCTTTTCGTTTTTTTTTTTGTTGTATTATTTTGTTTTTTTTTTTTTGTTCGATTATTTTTAATACGTAGTTTTAATTTGCCAATCACAATTGATTTTGATGATGATTTTAGAAATGAAAAAAAATTATACATTTGAACTGTCGTTTAAAAAAAATTTATTATTATATAGTTACATATTATATAAATAAACAACGAATCTGCATAGAAGACGTGATAAATTTTAAGCAAATATTGTGACGCATTGATATACATTTTGCTTTTATTTATTAATTAGCGACGTACTCATTTATTTTCGTAAAAAAAACACAATCATTATAGTTTATCGAGAATAAAATTTTAAGAGCTTTTGGTAATATAAGTAAGTACTTATATTGTACAAAATAAGTATTTAGCTTATGAATAAATAAATAAACAAGCACATATTTTATATTGTGAGTTTAGTTTCGGCGGTCATTCTGTGTAGCAATAGATGTTATGTTTTTATGTTCAATCTAATGTTCAATAATATATTTTATATTTTAACTATTTGAATATTATTTAAGTATAAGTAGTTACTTTTGGCTAAAAGGTACCTACATATGGATCAATTACTTAGAAATCGTACATAACCATTTAATTTTAATTATTTCCTGTTTAGTATTTAATTTTTATATCATATATCTGCACAACTAATTTCGGTTTCTATATATTCGCAAGGAAATTATCATTTCGTAATAAAAATGTGGATTGCATTGCATGCCATTGCTATTGTTAGTACAACGTTTTTGTTCATTTATATATCCATGATCATTATATACATAACCTTAAAGTATTTTATTTATTTGCTTTTCGTTGGATCAAAATATTCGGTTTATTCCATTTGAAAAGTACTTACATTTTATGTAATAATAATAATAACTTATAGTTCGATAAAGTAAATTATTTCTTCGATGGTGTTAATACGAAAATTCTTAATTACTTTTTATTAATATTATCCTATATCCTACCTAGTTTTTCACCTCTTACTTATAGCGTGGCCATTTATTCTTATTATTTCGCAAGAATAATGAATATTACCATAGAATCCCAAATAGTTTGATTTTTTTAAATTGAATATGAGAAGATAAAATAGTATCTTAATAACTATAACGTAGTATTATTGATATTCAGTTAAACACCCAATCGAATTGTGTTTAAGAATCCACTAGAATATATTATAACATATTTAAAGAGACTTCTTGACGTTTGTTGCAATATTTCATCGGAATGTAAGGATTAATTGTGTAATGTGGCTCTAAGCAGATAAGAGAGAAGAATATGAGAAATTTCATGATTAGATATTAGTCTGGCACAGAACAATTGTGATCAAACAATTTCAATACAATCATGTTTATTAAATTTTTATATTGTTCTCGTAAATTAATTAATATTTACAGTCTTTTATCAGAAAACACTTCCAAACACAGATTGACCGCTGTACTTTAAACGCTATATAAACATAGAATAAATATTCTAATATCTCAAAGACGGGTTAATAAGTAATAGCGGTATAACACTACAATTTTATCAGAGGTCAGATAATTATCATTGAGATTTATCTTAAGAATTGGTTTAACTTCTAAAGGATTAATCGTACAGAAAAATTGTATAAGAGCGACTTTTACGTGTGCTTGAGACTCAACTTGCCCCCGACATCTTATAATAGCATGATCAAACCTTTAAAAATTATTTCAATCCTCAAGATAAATATTCAACACAATAAAATTGTAGTGTGATATGGCTATAAAATAAACAAAAAGCGCGTTTATTTATTATTTTGGGTTAATGTACATTAAATCGACACAATATTACTTACAACTAAATTATTAGAACGTTCAAATTATTATACCTATACTCTTGAATAATCATATCATTTAGAAAGAACAACAATTCATTATTCATATTATATATTATATTTTTCTTTTCAACTCAAAGCAATCATTATTTTATTAATTTTTTGTTAATTTTCCTTTATTTTCAGTTATAATCTTCAGTTTAATTAAAAAAAAAAAAGCACATTTTTCCTGATTAATTGAAATTAATATACAGCCCACAACCACATTAATTAGTATTCAATATATTGTAAACTTTTAAAACGAACTTTCCAACAAGCTACACATTCGCCACTATTGAGCGAATATTTTCCAATAAGCGATTTCTTTATTTTGATTTCTTTTTGGTTTTTTTTTCTTTTTCGTTTTTATTTTTTGGTTTTGCAATAATTATTTTGATATCTTTAAATTGGTTTAGTGAAGTTGTTCGATTAAATGAGTTTTAATATTCATTTATAAGAAATATTTCTAAATAATTATGGCGGCTTATTTAAATCGAACCATTTCATTGGTAACTGGAAATGGTACTGGACCATCATCACCTGGACATGATAATGCAAATGCATTAACTGATCGTTCATTACATAATAATACCGCTTATGATAATTCACCGTTGCAGATATTTGTTAAAGCTAAAAAGAAAATTAATGATATTTTTGGTGAAATTGAAGAATATGTTGTGGAAACGGCACGTTTTATGGACGGTAATGATTTTATTAAAAAGTTTATTTTTCTTTTCATATATTTATATGATTCTATCATATTTTCATTGCAGAACATCCGGCAGAAATAAAGATTGTTGATACAGCCGAATCAGAACAATTTCACAGTTATGTGCATAAGGTAGCTGCAATACGACAAGTCCTATGTCGAGATCATATGAAAGTGGCATTCTTTGGACGTACATCAAATGGAAAAAGTTCCGTTATAAATGCAATGCTTCGTGAAAAAATATTACCATCTGGTATTGGACATACAACAAATTGCTTTTGTCAAGTTGAAGGTATTGATGGAAAAGAAGCATATTTAGTTAAAGAGGATTCAGATGAAAAGCTTAATGTAGTTGTAAGTTTTCAAATATTCCCTTTTTATTATAAAATTTTAAATTATTAAATTATAAAAAAAATATTTTTTGAGTAGAACATTAAACAATTAGCAAATGCTTTGTGTCAAGAGAAATTGAGCGAAAGTGCAAAGGTTCGAATATTTTGGCCACGAGAACGTTGTAGTTTATTACGTGATGATGTTGTTTTTGTCGATTCACCGGGAGTGGATGTATCACCGAATTTAGATGATTGGATTGATAATCACTGTTTGAATGCAGATGTCTTTGTTCTGGTATTAAATGCTGAATCAACAATGACATTAGCCGTAATTATTATACTTCTTTTTTTTTTAATTTATAAAAATTTACAATTGGAAATGGAATGTTTTGTTCTTTATTTTTACAGGAAAAATCTTTTTTTCATGAAGTCTCGAAGCGTTTATCAAAACCAAATATATTTATACTGAACAATCGTTGGGATGCTTCTGCCAGTGAACCAGAATTTCAGGAGTCTGTATGTAAAAATTTTGCTTACATTTTTATTAGTTAGGAGAATTCTTTTTTTTAATTTTTAGTTAAATATTAAATTAAGCTAGATCGCGTTTATTCTTTTTAAAATTTGTTAGTACAAAATTTGTGTAAATCTTAAACAGCATTTTTCTTTTGATACGATGCGATCAGAAGGATTTAGAGAAGGTTTGTAAAGCTAAAACTTCATGTTATTAAATAAATGCTTCACATTTCAAATTTGCTTAATAGTTTTTGTCGTAATTATTATATTTGTTTAAAATCTAATTCGAAAGCCAAGATAATGTTAATGGTTATAATTATATTACGTTAAATTGCAAGCGATCATTGATTATGATATGATCATAAAATTAGCACTGAATGCTGAGTAATATTTAATGAATTGTTAAGAATTTATGGATTTTTTACTAAACATTTTAAATACAATACACGATAAGTTAATTAACCTTAATTTGAATCTTTATTAACAGGTTAAAGCACAACATCAAGAACGATGTGTTGATTTCTTAGTAAAGGAGTTAAAAGTCAATACATTGAAAGAGGCTGAAGAAAGAGTTTTCTTTGTTTCAGCACGAGAAACATTACAGGTAAAAGTTGAATATAAATCAATACAGGAAAAAAAAAAATATTTTGAGAATATTTTCCGTTTTGCAAATTTAAGGGCCGATTACAAGAAGCCGCTGGTCAACCAGCCCATACTGGTGCACTAGCTGAAGGATTTCAAAGTCGATATTTTGAATTTCAAGATTTTGAACGTAAATTTGAAGAATGCATTTCAAAGAGTGCTGTTAAAACAAAGTTTGAACAACACAGTTCCAGAGGAAAGAACATTGCCAAGTAAATAAACTTTTAGTTTAAAATAACTATTTTCTGGTTTTGTATACTAATTTATTTATTTTCGTCTTAAAACAAATTACAGTGAAATGCATTATATGCTTGATGGAATTTATGAACGAGCTGGCACTATTCGCAATGACAAATTGAAACAAAAAAAATTGCTGACCGATCGTATTGGAAATACTGAACAAGAATTAATGTCTATAACCCGAGAAATGAAATTGAAAATTCACAATATGGTTGAGGAAGTAGAGCAAAAAGTTTCAAAAGCATTAAATGAAGAAATATGGCGATTAGGTGTTTTAGTCGATGAATTTAATTTGCCATTTCATACAGAACCATTGGTGTTGAATGTTTACAAAAAAGAAATAAATGCACACGTGGAAACTGGCTTGGGTTCAAATTTACGAGCACGTTTATCAACCGCATTGGCAATGAATATTGAAACAGCTCAACGGGAAATGACGGGTAACACAAAACTATATACCATTTCTTTATTTTATTTTATTTTTTATTATTTTGGTTGTAGAACTTTTTGTTTTCAGGGCGATTTAGACGTCTTTTTCAATTTGAATATAGAACAAGTTAGAATTAATTTTTTTTATTTACTTATATTTAACAAATTAATCATAATTTTTTCAGATCGAATGCATGCATTAATACCAACCGAAAGTATTACTGTTCAAAGTAAACAAATACTAACTCGAACACAGCCATTTGAAATGTTTTATACATTGAATTGTCAAAACTTATGTGCTGATTTTCATGAAGATCTGGAATTTCGTTTTTCTTGGGGTATAACTGCTATGATTCAACGTTTTACTGGCAAAGCAAAAGGAAAATCTAAAGGTGCACTCCCGTATCAACGTCAAAACAGTTCAACCAGTGTAAGTTAATAAGTTTGAAAAACATTGAATTTCAAGAAATTAAAATCTGAATATCAAATATGTAGATTCCACCCCTGTTGAGCCCAGCAATAAATGAAAACAATTCATCACAACAAATGTGTCTTATACAGCAATCGGGTATGTCACAAGAACAAATATCAATAATATCGCGTTTGGCTGTTGCATCGATTGGATCACAAGGAACCGTTGGTGGACTTTTAGTAGCTGGATTGGTATATTTCATTTATAATTTATTGGAAACTTATATTTGTTAAAAGTTATTTAATTTTTTCATGTAGCTTCTGAAAACAGTTGGATGGCGAGTATTGGTTGGCATTGGAGCGTTGTATGGTTGTGTTTATTTCTACGAACGCCTTTCCTGGACAAACAGTGCTAAAGAGCGTGCTTTCAAAAATCAATATGTTCGACATGCTACCAGAAAATTAAAATTAATTGTTGATTTAACCTCATCGAATTGTAGCCATCAAGTTCAACAGTAAGTTTGTTAAATTACTCATTGTTAATTTCATTCGTTACGATCGCAATAATTTTGGATATTTCAAATGTTTCTATACTAAGTGAATAGCTAGTTTCTATCGTCATGAATGGAATTGAACTATATTTGAATTTATTCAATTCTGCATGGAGAGACAAACGGATCGTTCTTTTACAAAAAATAAATTAAGCTCATTTCTGTTTTTCATTACTTTCAGAGAATTATCAGGCACATTTGCACGATTATGTCGAGTTGTTGATACTGCAACCACTGATATGAACGACGAACTTAAACAAATCGAAGGTAGTTTAACCGTTCTTGAAGCAAACCAAAAACAAATTAAATTACTTAGAAACAAAGCTAATTATATTACAAGTGAATTAGACATTTTTGATACAAATTACATAAAATCAAATTAATGGAACTATTAATAAAACACAGAAATGAAATAAAGTACGAAATGAAGTGTAATAAACGAAAACTTAGATATTGACACATAATTTACAATATTCGAAATAATCGGAAATTTTTGTGTCTTTTATGAACGATTTAAATGTAATTTTCTTGTGAATACAATTTCTTAGTAAACGTTTAACGTTTAATTATAGACATATATTTTCAATGATTTATTTACCAGTTCTATTGAAATTATATTTATTATTATTTGATGAATTTACATTGTTTTAACAACAAAAATATAATTATTTTATTATATTTTTTTTTTCCTTTTTTAATTGGACAATTTTTTTTAAAAGAACTTTTTCATGATATTTGATTTGATAAGTTTTTAGAAAATCTATTTATTTCCAAAATTGTTTAGAAAAATTTGTGGGCAATTGTAATATGTTATAAATTAGATCATTTTCACATTTCCGTCCTTAAAACGATAATCCGTTTTTTGTTGGATAACTATTTGTTAGAATAAATTTTATTTGTCATTTCTGTGGAATTTCAGCTTATGCAAAAAATTGTGTGAATTTGAAACAATTACAGCCAAGAGCCAAGCCATATACTCTCCTAGTGGCATCATAAATTTCATATTTTGAATTTGTTATATTGGAATTAAAATTATTATTTTATTCTTATCTTTAAAGCATATCCCTCGAAAAAATGGTTGAATGAATCACCCAATTTATCGCAAACAGGATGGAACATTTTTAGTCACGTGTCATTTTTTTAAGAAAATAACAAAAAAAAATTCAAATGATTCGAGACTAAAAATATTTACCCTGATTGCACAAAGCCATTTAAGGTACTGCTACAATAGCCATTGTATATGACGTTAAGATCAAAACGATGTTATGGTAATATGGTAATATGGTATTGTTTTTTTTAATAACGTTGCTAGAAGACCAATACCATACATCGTTATGATCGTAACGTCGTCACGATGGTAATTATAGCAGTACCTTTACAAGAATGCGAAAAACTCGTTTATTGAATTGAAGAATACCAGAAATTTCACCTTAAATAAATCATCAAATAAATTTCGGACGGAAAAGTCATTACAGATCTATTAATTAATGTAAAACTAAAATTAACTTCTTTTTTTTGTTTTTTTAGTATTTAGCTATGGCATTTTGTTTGTCTTGTGTGTAATACATTACATGAATTTTTTGATAGTTTGAATTGATTTAATAAAAACGGCATTAAAAAGTTTTTATTTAAGAAAAAAAAAACTGGTAATCTCTGGACAAAAAAATGAACTCTATTAATGAATTACCCATTTTCTTAAAATGAATATTAAATAATTATTACTTATTATTAGAAATATGAATACTTACCTACTAAAAACAAAAAAAACGAAACGGAAACCTATGATTTATGTAAACCATTGAAATGATTATTGTTTAAGAAAAAAAATTTCATGTTTTCCGAGAATTTTAAATTAAATGAATTTTTAAATATAGTGTATTTGAAACGTAATGTCATATAAAAAAATGTTTTATTTTCTTTATTTAAACGTAGAACTTATTCCAACTTGAAGAAAGAAATCAATATTTGTTTTTGATCTACTGAAAATTATTTTCTACTCTCTATTTCTAAGGTTTCCATATAATTCAAATCAATCTATGCATTAAAAAATTATGGTCTTCTGTTTTCTTTTTACTTTATTTTTGAATAATTCTAAAATTTGAAACAAAAACTAAGTAACTAACCTATGTTTCGTGCATTTTTTTGTTATTTGTTTTTTGCCCGGGTACGTGAAAAATATACCTGCGGTTTTGAAATTTTTCGTTTCTGGTTCTAGGGTTCCAAAAATTATTTTTACTTTTTATTTTTATTTTTTTTACATGAAGACCTAACTTTTCTCAGGATATAGTGGTAGGATATGGGTGAATGGCCGTCTACTCAAAAAAAAAAAGATAATAAGCGGGTTTAATATAGCGAAAATAAAATAAATGAGCTGGCTTTATATAGTTCGGCGCACACTAAAAATTCTTTTAATACTTATTTTTATTTTAATGGAAAAAAAATTGGAATTATTAGTAAATATTATGTTTGTGTATTGAATTATAGAAATTAGGTGCTTGTTAAAATATGAAAGGATAATTTCGGCAGAAAAAAAAAAACAAAAATGTTTAATGATAAACTAAAAAAATGTAAGTGTATTCATTTTGTATTTACAATCAAAATAATATTCTTAAACCACTACATTAATCTCTAGGTTGTGTCGCAAATAATTAGTGGTATTCCTTAAAAAATTCAACTCCTCCGTCGGTTCGAATAAATCATATACAGACGATCCAAAAATTTAAGATAATGAAATACATGAGAGCGAGCGGGATAAAACATATAAAAACCTAATGTGCG
>JAABKK020052334.1:0-11500 GCA_011634745.2 Catotricha subobsoleta | reverse complement strand
ACCAACACAAATTGGATGCTTATGAGAGTTTATATATTTGTAAAAATTATGACGTAGCTTTAAATCAAGACCAAGGGACCAATTTATAGTTCAAATAAAATCAAATTTAGTGTATTAATTATGTATATATGATATGTATTGTTCATATATTTTTATTTTTGTACTTGTTTTTATTTTATTTTTGCTATTTTGATTTGTTTTAGTGTATTCTTTAATTTGACGAATAGTTATTGTCTATTATTCTAATTGTATTTTGATTCAGTTGAAAATATAGTGCTGATGATGTTACATTAAAGTAACGAAATGCATTCACTTAATAAAAAATTCTGAGTGAAAACAATTTAATGGTGGTTTCTTTTGCAACTTAGTTGTGTTTTAAATTCACGTATTGTTAGTATTTTTTTATAACAGTTTTTTAATTCATTTTTTCGTGTGAAAATTACACTAAATGAATAAAAAACAAACATAAAAATGATCAACTATTGAAAAATCATAAGATTAAATCTCACAAAAATATCTTGTTATAAAAATACGTGACAAAATTTTCCTATTTTTTAAAAAAACATCTAACATTGTGTATTCCAACGTTAGAATTCCTCTATATATGAGAAAGGATATACATAATTATCCCATGGTTGTGTAGTAGAGTGGAGCGAAAATCACTTTTTTTCGAATTTCGTTTTGGTATTATGCGGAAAAGTTGCCTAGGATGCACTTTCTGACCAGTTTTTTTTTTTAGCTTGGTTGCAGGGTCATCTTCAACCTCCCCAAATCGAATCCCAACAAAAAAAAATCTCTTCGGGGAACTGATTTCTTCATTTATTGTAGTCGAAAAACCATTTTTAAATTTAAATTCCGCACTTTTACTTCATTTTTGAGAAATTTGAAAAATTTTGAAAAAAATCAATTTGGAAGGTGAATATACCAAAAGACGCAGAATTAAATTTCTGTGAAAATATATGTACTGGCCTTTTTTTTTTGAACTTGGGAACATCGAAATTTTTTTTTTTTTTTTTTTTTTTAATTTCTTACAAAAATGAAGTCGTGTACCAATTAATTGGCAGCTTGTTTTTTTAGGTTTCGATTTGGAGAGGGTGAAGCTGACCTTCAATCAACCCCAAAAGAAAGTGTATACTATAGGCAACTTTTCTCTATAGTACCAAAACGAAATTCAAAAAAAAAGTGATTTTCGTTTCACCCTATTGTGTATGGTTTCACTTCAAGTTCAATAGAAAGCGTGAGTACTTAATTAAATTGTCATCAAAAATATTTTATATTTTTTTTTTTTTATCTAATCGATTAAGTACATAATATTTTAGCTTTAGAGCACCAGAAATATCTTATAATTTATTATAATGTTTGAGTTTTTAACAATAGATATCTAATCTAAATGAAATGAATACAAAACTGTCTCCAACAAGATTTCATATAAATTATCTTAAAATGTTTAATAAAATTCTAGTCTTCTTAAGAAAATAAAATTACTTCATTTTTATTTTGATTTATCTTAGAAAATCATCGATTATCTTTTTATGTTCATGTGCATTAGGCGTCATCGAATGGAAAAAATATACTCAGATCGTTAAGCCTGACCATTTAAAATCTTCGGCTTGGTCTCCTGATTTTTCTGTATACCCTATAATTTTTAGCACTTCAACTCAACTAAAAGTATCGGGGAAGTAATTAAAATTCGTAAAGAACTCTAAACTATAGGAATATGAAGAAAAAACAAACATAAATTAATTTCATTTCTAAGGTTTCTTCCCCGATACATTTGGTTGAGTAGAGGTCAGAGGTTAGCATGATTACCAGAAAAAAGAAGCAGTATAAAACCATACCAGAGAAAAAAAATGGTATAAAAATATACCAAAAATAAAAAACGGTATAAAAATACCGGTATAAAATTATACCAAAAAAAAAACGATTTTTAAAAATATATGTTTCATACACAAAATTAATCAGCAGACGAAGCCGTAGACTTTAAATGGCCAGGTTTAAATACGATGAAACAATATTGATACAAGTCTATCTACAATCATCATAAGTTTAAAGACTTTATCACAATATGACCGCGACCAGTGCCCAATCAATATTTAATAAATTATTTCAAATATCTTCCATCCTCTTTATTTTTTTCTTTTGCATATAGATTCAATTAGTATTTTATGGTGTATAAAATATATTTTAGATTACTTCAAAATACCTATTGCACCCATAAAGTCCAATGCAATACAATATCTTCTACAGTTGAATAACAAACTATATACTCAACAAAAAAAAAAGTCTTTATTTCATCTGTATTGTAGAAAATATAAGCATATAAGTACTACGTAAACGTACCATTTATATGTATATATAATAACATATATATAAAAGTATATATACTAAAATAGTAATAATAATAATAATAAAACGGCGTATAAAACGTTACCTTATTTCATATCGTAAATCAC
Organism: Catotricha subobsoleta; assembly: GCA_011634745.2. Taxonomy (NCBI): domain Eukaryota; kingdom Metazoa; phylum Arthropoda; class Insecta; order Diptera; family Cecidomyiidae; genus Catotricha; species Catotricha subobsoleta. Next base: position 9,047 of record JAABKK020052334.1, on the reverse strand, counting down.
TTGCAAAATTCGTTCAGACATTTTATTAGGATGTATGAGTATTATGTTTCAAATAAATTATGTAAATGAGGAATTGATGTCTGTAAAATAATAATGGGGGATTGTAATATTATATATACGTTTATGTATTAAGTACAGAGTTATAATATAGACAGTTAACGATAACGATACTGGCGCGGAAACAACGATTAAGGAAACTTTTGTTTTTGCAACATACGTTTTCGATCGTCACAGAAAAACGGAAATTCACTTATAATTTATATATATGTCGTAATTTTCGTTAATATATTTAATTTATAACTAAATCGTTGAGTCGCAAATTATTGCGAATCTATAAATTAGTAAAATTATTATTTATTAATTGCTGAACGTGTTATTTAAATAACGTGTACTTTTAATTAGAAAATTTAAATTATATATTGAAATATTTATTATTATTACATATTATTATTATTATATAAAAGTAACAATGTCATAACGTTTTTTGTACAGGAGAAACTATTTTAAAATGTTCTATCACATTAATATGAAACATGAACATTCTGTCTATATTGCTTTCGCCCCATTATTTCAGTTTTCAATTTAAGTTTGGAGAATTCTTTTAAAATAAATGGTCATAGTTGAAAGCAGGAGCAATGAGTACATATTATATATGAATAATATTCATTGAATATGTATGGAAAAAGAAAAAAAAAAAAAAGAAGAAAATTAGAAAAAAACTTCTTGAAATAAATAATAAAAGTTTGTTGAAGGATATTTGGACAGTATTTTTTATTGATAATAGAAAATGTTATTTATTATTTATATGTTTGCTAACGTTTATTGGAATATGTTTTGAACTATCAAGGCTAAATTTATGTCTGTGAATATATAATGATGACCATGAAAATGGAAAAAAAAGTGACTAAAAATCAAAATACCTGGAAAATAAATATGAAATACAGACATCCAAAAAATTTAATGATAAAATTGGATACCTACATCCTTCCTATAAACAAAAAATTTCATTCCGCAATATTCATAAAACTATTCATAAATATAATTTTTAAATGCTAAACAAATGCATTTAAATAACCGATAAATAAATATAAATATTTGTTAAATATTTTAAATTAAACCTAAAAGATAATTTATGAAAATTGATGTTCATTTCACGTTTTAAATATAATCGTGATTCTTTGCAATATATCTTTTTAATTTATGCGAAGTTTAATAGGAACACACTATCTTTCGTTAGAATTTTATATATAGAAGAAATAATATGATATATGATGAGCAAAACTGCATAATAAGGCATTATTACATTATACAATAATATATGCAATGGCACAATACATAATCCTGACGGTATACCATATACGATACACCCTTAGTCCTTACCAACTAAGTATAATATTTTTGGGATTTTCCCTGAACGAATCTTCATAATATTTCTTCTATTTTATAATGTTTTGAGTATATTTACCGACGTGGTAAGTTATTCATACAACTTACGATATAGCCCATGTAAGAAAATATTTCAAGTAGGCAATACGTATAATGGTTAAACTGTACACACGTACAATAATATATTGACTATATTATATACGCGCTGCGCTGTTCACACTCGAAAGATAATATTTTCGGTTTTATGCATTTAGGAAATGATATAAGGAAATTGAAATGGAAATGAGGCATTAATGATTCATTTAAGGCACAAACACACACCCACACAAACATTCTTACTGTCTTATGAAATAAATTTATTTAATGTGGTGTTTGCATGCTAAATTTCAATATATGCGGATGGTTTTGTGCATTTACAGGAAATTTAGTTTTAAAGTTGTTTTATTATTGTAAACATTATTGAAGCGAATGATTAAATAATTTGTTGTCTTTCGATGTTCAATATCAAAAATTACAAATTTAATTATGCGAGAATAACCTTTAGTGCAATTAAAATATAAGCTTTGTGAATTTTTGGTAAAGAAAGAAATTAGAAAATTCTAAATTATTTTATTAAAAAATCTCAAATCTTGAAAAAAAAAAAGCTGCCAATGCATTTTGTGGAAAAAAAGGCGGGCAAAAAATACGGGAGAAAAAAAATTAAAAGGTGGCAAATTTTTACAAAATTCCAAAAATGCACAAAAAAAAACCAAAAACATAAGACAAAAAAAAAATCAACGAAGTAATATATAATTCTGTTGAAATCCCTGTTTTCCGGTATCTTATTAATCATAGTGAAAATCAGTAAATCTTTTGCCAAAGATAAGAGATATTGTGGTTTCTGGTAAGATATCCTAAGTTATTAGTGTAATTAAAGAACCTATTACATATTAGCCTAGCTGGCTAAGCTAAATTTAGCGCAGCATATAGCGAAGAACACAAATATAATGCTAAGAGTTAATTGCGCCTAAATTCAGCTTGCCCAATAACTAATGTATAATAGGAACCCATGAACAGTTAAAGTCCTTAAATAATAATGACTTTTTATAATCAGATTTCAGACTCTTCTACCTTACAGAAGAAATTCAACTTCTCATACAGATAGATAAGATACCTGATGTATAAAATCATAGAAAGTTTCTAATAATAATAACTAATAATAATAAAAGCACATTCCTATTCTCTACCTCACCAAAACTTATCTGCAGTTTTTTTTTTATTAGCAAAGTAAAATGTGACAAATTATGACAAGCACGTATGACAGGAAAAGCCAAAGCATAACATTTCTCCTTTATACTCGTCTCTAGGATTTGGTTTGGAAGTAACTATATAGTTCTGTTACAATTTTTATGTTATAAAATGAGCGCTGTATATTTGTTCTGGTTGAAACTATATACACCTATATTATATCTATTGAAATTGTATTGTACATGATGGACAGAAAAAAAAATTAGGGCTCATCACATACTACATCGTCGTCCTCTTTTGTACAAAATTACCTATATTGCAATATTTATATATGATTGCTTTTATTCGTTTGGTATATCAAACAGAGGTAGAAATATTTTTAGTTTTAACTTGAGAACTTCTTATATAATATATAAACAGTTGCTCACACTATAACCATTTCTCTAATGTTGAAACGTGTCCAAATGATATGACGCGAATATAGGTTGTAAAATTTTATATAAAATGTAGAAAACATTTAACATTAAAAGCTTTACCTTCGAACTGTAAAAATATTCATCTTCTTTTTTTTTTGTTCATATATTTGGACACATTTTAGTTATTGGAACATGGAACTTTTGAAATTGCAACCATGATTTCAGTTATTTGGAAAAAAATATTTTTCCAAAACGTAAAAGAGTATAAAAATACAAGTTATATTTTTTTTTAGAGAATTATTACAATTATTATGACATTAGAACGAAGTGTTATAAAGCAAATCAAGATAATGAAAAAGCTTTATATGTATTTTAATTTTTTTTTCGCCCAGCATTTAGTTAATTGATGAAAGAGATTTTTTTAATTTCAGATATCATTAAATATTTTTATGTTTTTGTTTACAAAGCCTTTAAGGTTTTAAATGTTTCTCGTATTTAATAATATTTGAAGAATATATACCACCTCTGTAATGGCGATTTAATATAGGGAATGTTCAATATTCTTTTGATTTTAAACAAAATTTAGATAAACAAAATATGAATAAGCTGTATGCAGTTTCACATTGATAGACTTTCGTTTACGATAGGTCGATTGGTAAGAAAACAAAATTGAGTTGAGGTATAGTTAGATTGGAATATTTATATATACTCAGTCAGCAGTCACCACTCACGTAGTCTATAACAATGAAGAAGTTAGTAACTACTTATCTATATCTAACTTATCTTATACATATAAATGAATGAGGTACACGTAACTCTATTCCAGCAGTGTTTCTTCTTACCTTATTGTAAATATCTGCAGCTACAGTTATTCATACATATTATGTTATGGTAATATGTTATACATGAGAAATGAATTGCAAACATATCTATGAGGAATAATATAATTTTCACACGTCAGTTAAGGGGTTGTTTTGAAATATTTATAACTCAGTTGTGGTTATGGTTAATTTAAAGCAAGTCCCATAAGCACTTTCTATGTATCTATATTATAATATGATTTTGTTGATGATGGAAACATATATTATTTAATGTACTCTATCTTGTTTAGTTATATGCATATATATTTATTTAGATGTATATAAAATTATACATAGATATTTAATGTAAGTACTTACGAATATGGGATCGTCTGTATAATGGCGAAAATTTTGAATTTTACTTCAGTTTTGAAAAAAATGAAGTATATAGGGATCGTGATTTTGTTTTGTCGGTATTTATTTGTCTTTTTGGACTATAGTCTCTATATAAAAGATAGTTAAGCTTGAGACATACAACGGTTTTTTTTGAAAAATTAATATTCACCTTTATCAAAACGGTACTGCAACTTTAACATAAACATTTTTTTAGCATTTCACCCCGTAAAATTTGTAGTAAAATTTCATGTTCATATTTGTTCATATTTTATATCTTTAGTTTCTTAAATATATTTTTAAATAAATTATTTAATGAAACACTATTGAAATAATTGAGCAACGAGGCATTAAATAATATATATAACAATGGTGAATCTAATGAATTTAATTTTTTTGAGGTTGCATGACCGTTTTGAGAAATGGTGAGTACGCTATTGTCTCAACTATCTTTTATATAGAGACTATAGGCTGAACGGATTTTGATGATTGATCTATCGTTGGACGCAGAATCGGAATACTTATATGGGTTTTGGATTATTAGTTCGAAAACTCGAAAACACAGTTTTCGAAAATAGTCGAAAAATTGTTTTTTTGGATTTTACGACCCGACGGTCCAAAAAAGTTAGAGACCAAAAACTATATATTTTTTGACTAAATTCTGCGTCTATCGGTGTCTAAATCATCAAAATCCGTCCACTCAGTTCTGAGAAAAGCATACCCTAAAAATGAGTAATTTTTTTTATTTTTGTATGACAGCCCCCCTTAAAATTATCACATTTGTATCCACAAAATAAAGTAGTATTCAAAATAATTATAATCTGCATTTAATGCTTTTTAATTTTGTGAAATTTTTCATCATATTGAATCGAATTTATAAAATAAAAATTTACACAAAAAATCATTTTTTTTTTGATTTTTTGAATCGAAAAACTAAATTGATCTAATTCAAAACATATTTATTTTCAAGGCACGCTCATCTCGTATCCAACTCTCGCATGAAACATTTTTGTCCGTCCACCCAATCCTGACAAAAATCGAAATAAAATACCTTTTTTCTTATTTTTTTTTTCTTAGGATTTGCTTAATGATAAAAACGAGAATTAATTGAAAGATAAAATAATGCGGGATTATTATTTTTCTTTGTTTTTGAATTTAATACTAGTTTAATTTAATAATAGTTCTGTAACAATCTAATTGGCAGCTTGTTTTTTTTATTATGTTTTAAATACATTCACTATAATTTCAGTATAAATAGAATATTAATTTATCAAGTATTATTTCTATGCATCTATTCTCTTTTCTCGATCATGAATTAAATCAACTTTTAATTTATTTTTACATTATAATTTCTTCTAAAATATTTTAATAATTTGTTTTTGGTTTTTTAATAGTTAGATCTTTCCTAATTCAGAACGTCAAAATATCTCAAATATATTTATTTTACTTTAATAAGTTTTTCCGATTATTTTTTTTTCTTTGTTCGCTTAACTTTTCTCGTAATTTAGTGAACGGTCGTAGTAGTTTTTGATTTGTGGAATTCAAAAATGTGGTCCAACAAAATTACTATAAGCGGGATTAATATAGCAAAAATATTGTAGGTAGTGTACCATTTAATTAGCAGTGTTTTTATTTGCATATTCGGACGTATAAAATTGTGGTACTTAATAAAAGCAGTCATATTAAATATAATTAATAATATTTTGAGTCTCTATAAGGTCCCAAACAGATGATTGAACTAATAATAAGAAAATTAGTGTGTACCAAAATATGTATTTAGGCTAGCTCAACGACATATCGAGCACCGCATGCCGTAAAGGCATATAAACATTGGAGTTCGATTTGTGTAGATCATTCGTTCCTTTTTGACATGATGAGACCCTAGATATTATAAATTAAATTAAAATCTTATAATTATTTTAGGCATCCACAGCCAGGCGGAAAAAAGTTACGTTTCTGCAATGATTTATTTATTTTTTGAAAAGTAACTCAAATGTATCATAAAATTTATATCTCCTATTTGTAAGATAAGAATAAAATACATGTAATAATTAATCAATTTATAATAATAGTAATAATTAATTAATAGTACCTCTAATTTGTATTAGATAGTATCTAAAATATAGACCCAAAATATTACAAATTGTCAAAAAATTGTCTTCATAGACGAAAAATTATGTCCTATTTACGTAAATTTGACGTATTCTTTTTTTTTGCGGTCCTATTGCTAAGAAATTTCGACCTAATATGCAACTTGAACACTTATTGGAAATTTTTGTTTCTCTGTGTAAGTATTAATTTTGACGCAAACACAATACATAATATAAAATCCTATATCTTAAAAATTAAGAAAATCATATTATTATTTTGATATGTTAAGTTCAAACGTTATTGTAAGCCCTATATAAATTAAACATAAATTAAGAAGATAACCCCATCCAATAAATTGAACATGAATACTTAAAATCTGATGAGAATTTTCCTGACATGTACAGGTAGGTACACAGTACACTTTTACACCCGATGCGAAATACAAATTAAAGAGAAAAAAGAAGTTAATGTCGGAAATGTCATGAGAAACATATTTCTCTTCCATTTCCAAATACCTTCAATTCAAAATTCTGATGGTAAAATAGGTATAGATCATGAACTCATATCGAGAGTGTACTACTGGTGGTGGTGGTACCATAAAAGCACAAATAAGTATAAATCTTCCACGCTATTTTTTTTTTTTTATTCCTTCTTGTTTTGGTACGTACATACTATTTTATAAACGACGTGACGAAGGGTTAAACGGAAAGGTACAAATAATGCGATAAACGAGTTGAAGAAAGTTATATTCGAGATGTACTTAAGCGGTTTATAAGAGTTTCACATCTGTATGGAACTAAATAGTATAAAATATATACGGTTTTCACTCCTTCTCCACATAAAAAGAATAGGTACTTTAGTGGAGGTACTCTACTTGATACCAACTATGTATAAGTCGTTTGAATTGTTGATTGCGATGATGAGAATAATAGTTATGTGTAATACGAAGTGTTCAAGCTTAAATATATGTACACGTATATACAAATATATGTTCAAGTTTCAAAGTGTAAGAATAAAGAGGGTGTGAATAAAATTCGCTAGATTGATGATGAGAGTTGATATTACATATACATATACTCTAAATACACGTTAGCTTAACATTATGTTACGTGGATGATATTTATTTAAAAGATTTATATTTCCTTCCTTTGAATTGTTATATACTACCGTTAGTATACACACGTGACAACACATATCATAATAAGACGGCATGGCACGACGGGAAACTGGTAAATGGTAAGCATATATAGTTTTCAAGAGAAGATGATGAAAGGTAGTTACCTACTTAACGTCATACTTATCACGATAACATTTAACAATACCCATTTCTAAATTGATTGCAATAAGATACGTTAATTTTAATATTATGGAAATAAATAATTGGGATGAATATATAGACTGAGCAGAACATGTAACTATACTGTCAAGCATAGTTAAAAAATTTAAAAATATCAACAACAAAAAAAAGATGTATGGATTGAATATATTTTTCAATTTTAAGAAGCTGATAAATAAAAAATGAGATATCTTAACATTCAAAAATTTTACGTATGGATTCGAAATATATATTTATAGTGCTCGTTCTTTTTTAAAATAATAAAAAAAAAAACCAAATCTTCTTATTTCAGAATTTCTGATATTTTTCATTTCATTTTAAAAAATCACGTACAATATGCGCGTATAAGATAAACCAAGATGAATTGTTATCACGTATTTTTTCTTATTAATAGATATATCTTAAAAAATATAATAATACCCAGCTAACAGCGTTAACTATACCATATACCAGTTCATATACCACTGCACTTGGACTTTTCTTGGTTATTTATGAAATAAAACATCGAAAAATACGTGTGCAATACAATTGATTTAATATCAAATTTAATGTTAGTAGCAGCTAACAATATATCTAAATTTCTGTTTTTTAAGTGCTCAAACAACGGAATACTCTCGTATTCATACATCTTGCTAATTTTTAATTTGAATTTTTCTACTTGTAAATTTAACGTAGTATAAGAATTCGAAAAATAGAAGTAGGAACTACATATTAATTAAAGTAATTCAAATTTTGAGTTTTGAAGTATGTGGGCTTTTTCAAATAAATTGATTGTACGTCATAATAATTTACCAATACGATACAATACTTTATAACGACATAATCATAGATACTATATGAAATAGTTTTAAATTAATTTAAAGTTATATAACGTCAGCTATTCTAAAGTATACAGTCTTTTTTGAAGTTGTGTAATAGGGTGGATCGATTTTTTTTTCCTTCTGCTTCTACCATCATTTTTTTAGTTGCATTTGGTCTCCTAATTAACGTGTTAAAAAGATTTTTAAAAATAAATGAGATCTTCGATGTGCTCTAAGTCGCTGAAGTTGTGAAAATCTCAATATTTGACCGTATTTGAAGCATTGTAAATCTGTACCGTTACAAATAATTGTGTAACTGTTATATTATGCAGATAGCGTAGGGCAATGGCTTTCAAATAATATATTGGGCATTCGTAGTTTAATGTTAGATTCGTAGTTATCCGATTTTGAAAAATTGTTTTTTTGGTGAAATTCAAAACAAGATTACTACGATTCTAGCAGTAAACTACGAATGACCAATATATTATTTGAATGCCATTGCCCTACGCTATCTGCATAATAAATTAGTTGTCTAAAATCTCTCTACTATGCTCTTGTTCGTAATAATTTAGAATATGCTTCTCAAATATGGAATCCT
>JAABKK020052323.1:0-11502 GCA_011634745.2 Catotricha subobsoleta | reverse complement strand
TAATAATAATAATAATAATAATAGTAATAATAATAATAATAATAATAATAATAGTAATAATAATAATAATAATAATATTGATTATGATAGTGGACGAGAAAGTCCCACAGAACGTCCAAATAGTGCTATTGTTCGTCGTAAACGACATCGAACATCAAAAACAACACCAGCTTGGGTAACTCACGCTCAAACAATCCATCCAAAATCACCAAAAACAACAATCGAAAAGCTCATGAAATTAATATTGGAACAAGGTGAAACTATACAACAGCAATTAACTAAATTGAGGTAATTAAATATTAATTTGAAATTCTGTTAAGACATTTAATCAATTGATTTAATTCTTATAAATTAGTTTAATTTAGTTGCCTAACTTTAATATATTGCCATAATGAAAACGAGAAATGTATTTTATGTACACTAAATACCCATAGTCACATTCATCTATTATTTATATTTATAGGGATCGTGAACATCAAATAACAAAAATAGAAGAAGATAGACATCATTTAAGGGAGAAAGAACATGGTAAAAATTATTTATTAGAAACGTACTTGAATGGATTACATGAAGCTGAAGAAAAAGAAATCACAACGGGTAATAGTGATAGTGGTGTACATACTGAAGATGCTACAACGTCGCCTGAGGTTGGAATATCTCCGGTGCATGTTGATGAAATTTCAAATGAATGTTTTGATTCAACAGTAGATCATAGTAAAAATGTATATTTCTCAAAAAGAAAATCAACATCTAGCAGAGAAGCGAAATTGTTAAAGGAACACGAATGCAGAAAAGAATTTTGTGACACAAAAAGAAAGGAACCTAATGAGAAATATGTTGAGGAATACGTAGACGATAATTTGTCTGGTCAAATTGATCTCTTAGAAAAAGTGGTAGCAATAAATAAGCACATACAACGTGAAGAAGAACTTTTAGTACGTTTAAATGCTAAAATACGTAAATATGAATCAGATAATCCAGCCCTGTCTGAACCTGAAATAAAAGAAGCACTTGAACGTATTAATACTGGTATTGCAAAAAGTAATCATGAAATGGAAAAAATGGAACATGAATTGGATGTTTCGAATGAAATGCTAGTAGTTAAATCAGATATTATAAAGAAATTGAATGAAGAACTGGAAGAATTGGAGATATCAAAAAAACAACATGAACAAAATACAAATAATTTTATTCAAATATGTGATGACCAGAAACGCATTGAAAAAGTTTCTATTGAAAATCCAGTCAATAGTTCAAATACAAGTATGCAACAAACCACACAACGCACCGAAAACGTATTAAGCGAACAAATGAATTTTTATCGAAAAATGCTTCCAAGTCCAAGTACATTTGCGAGCACTTCAGCCGCAGCAAATCAACCATATCTCGTACCTGATCATATAATATTAAGTCAGGCACCATTATTCTTTCAAAAGGAAGATTATGAATTTCCAGCAGTAAATTTATTGCAACACAGCGACCAAAGAAATATAAATAATACACCAGCAACAGCAAATTGTGTTAAAGTTGGACCAAAGAAATTAATTAATGGTTTTTGTAAAGATCCAGATTCTGATACAGGACTCAGTTCATTAGGTGAAGACGGCTCTCAATTAGGAACACTAGTTTAATAGTTTTAAGAAAGTATAAGAATATTTTTCACATTAAATAAAAAAAAAAAAAAATAATAAAAGAAACAATCCATGACCTAATCTAACTACAGTAACATAAAGTCTTATTTAATACCCCCAACCCAAGCAAACTATTAAAAAAAAAGTAAATAGTTTGCAAATATATTTCATAATAATGTGAAATAGATAAACCAGACATAAGTAAAGTTTACTATTTAAAGTCATGTTTATGCACAAGGAACAGAAGATATTATTGTATATAAAATACAGTAAAACTAACAAATAAACCGTTTCATAAGTAGGTCAAATGAAAACAACCAGCTTAATTTAGCTTTAGCGTTGAAAAGTTTTTTTTTTTTTTGTAAGTTCATGTCTTTGGTTGGGAATTGGTGTAATACTATGCCTTATCTTATACCAGAACAATTGTATATGGTTGTGTATGTTGTGTCTGGTGCAAAAGGTAAGGTACTCGAAATCGTAGATAGAAAATTATATTAAAGTTTAGATATTTGCAATATTTAAATTATATAATTATGTGTTCGTGAAGAAGGTTTGTAATAAAATCGGATAATTTTTTTTTATTTTTGTTTTTAATTAATTCTGATATTTAATACTTAAGTGTTTTATTTAATTAAATAGTTTATATCTCTAAGTTAAATATGTTTTGCAAATGTTAAATGCAGATATTATTTATATGAAGTGGGCTGACATCAGTGAATCACGTAATTTTGCAAACAATAGCACATTAGCACTGTACCAATTATAATCAAACAGAAATAATAAATTGAAATTGAATAATAACAAAATGCACAAAAGATTATTTATTATGATTACGATTATATTTATGATTATGCACGAATATGATTATATTTATGATTATGATTGTGATTTCTTCATATGAAGTAACAGCTGAAGAGTAAAGCAACGTAGGCAAATCATATTTCATGGTATAATCAAAATAAACCCAATAGACATAGTATTTCTCCAAATGATCTATAGACCGTTTATATCAAGTCTAATGTCCCATCTATATACGGTTTATAAGTGGTTTAGTATACTGTCGGTATAAATCTAAACGTCGTAACTACATCAAACTTGGCAAACAATTTTCATCCTTTATAGAATAATGCATATGGATAAAAATCATTTGCTAAGTTTGATGTAGTTACGACGCGTATAATTACGCAGTGTATAGGCGGTTTTTGGTTTATAAACCATATACAAACGGAAAACAGTGCCGGTGGAAGGTTTGATGGCGACCTATGCAGATTTGAATTTTTTCGCCTTATTGATTATTGCTTAAGATATAAAAACAAAGTCGCGCCCCTTACCATTAGCTGACAATATCGATTTTCACGTCCCTTACCCTTAGATGAAAAATCAGATGTTCGCGCCCCTTTTACCCTTTGCTGAAAAATCGAATTCTTGCTGAACATTTTAAGCTTTTCTTAGCAACTTAAAACTTGTATATAAAGCTTTTTTTCGGTCTCACCATCGATTTTGGCGCGTCTTGAATTTGGCGCTTTAGGCTGTAGCCTGTGTGGACTATGGCTTGCGCCGGCACTGACGGGAATTAGACTGGATTTAAATGATTGATAAGACCACATTTACACTGTAGTCTAAAAATGACTATTACGTAAATAACAAGGACTTTTGTATATTCCGTATACTATTAATTTAAAATGCCTCTTATTAAGTAGATTAATTTAATAATGTTTAATACCAATTATGTATTTATGGATATCATATAAGGAAGACAAAGCTAGATGGTAAACCCAAATATGTTGAAATAATAAATAGAATTTAATATGAAATATTATATTTTTACCATTATAGACCTAGTCAAGTTTTTATTATTACATATTATTATTGTTTGTTTCATCTTAAAATAGATAAATATTACTTATTTAAAATAGCAAATCATACAGACTAATATTAACTATTACAATCAAACATAAATCCAATATAATTACAAACAATGTATATTATTATTAGATAAATAAATAACTTGATTTTTTTATTATCGATTTATAAAAACACTAAATTATTGAGTTTTATTTATTATTATGATTTTTAATCGTATTAAAAGGTCTGTAAATTGTATTTTATTATGTAATAATATCTGTTTGGATTGATCGTTAATTTTTGAACATTTCTATATTCCATACGTGGATAACGGTTTTATTGTATTATACGATTATTATAATTTATTGCATTCTTCTTTTTTTATGTGAATGGCTAAGCGATAAATTTCATATTCAAATTAAAGTTAACGATTATGAAAGAGAATCATTTCTATGCGAATTGAAAAGATTGTGGAATTATTTTGCTTATGTGAGGTATTACTTACATAGATTACGAATTTATTTTTTCAACAATAGATTTTAGTTTTTCATTTCTTATTTAGACGAGAATTAATAAAAATGTTGAAAAATCAAAGATAATAGAAGTAAATTCGGTAGCGGTTCTACCATACGCACCTACCACCGAGTAAATGGAAACAAAAAAATATGTCACCTCGAAAATATAGCTAAATGTTGTTTGATAAGAGCATTGAATTGATCTCTCAGAATGATTGATAGATGCAGGATACCAGGTGAGCAGGTAATAAGAGCAAATAAGGAACCTGTTTTTATATATGTGATGATATATATCACAGGTTTGCATACATTTTTTCACACAGAGATATGCCATTTTCATTCAATAATTATTTATTTATAAATAGCGCATAAAAGTAAGTAGCCTACCTTCAATTAAATAAATATCTATTATGTATATATTTTATCCAATTTATTGTGACAAAAATATTAAATGTCAAATTAATATATGTTATGTTATTATTGAATTCCGACACAAATTTATTAAGCTTGAATGCATCAGATAAATCTATATTATATTGCATCAATGATAATAAGAGCATACATGCAATGAGCCTTTATGACAAGTTAAATTAAAAATAGACATAAATAATGAAATGTATTTAACATTTGTTTAAAGGATTCAACACCATCGGTCCATATATTATATTTGCGGCCATCATATGGCAACAATTTCATGCATTATTTTAACTAAAATTTTAGTTGCACAATTGAATTGAATTAAAATTATTATAAATACGCAATGCGGTAGATACAATATTTTTATTTAATATATATAAATAAATAAACAGACGTTTTTCATTCAAATTGCATAATTTTCAGTAATTCATTTTATGCAAATTATGTTAATTATGAGAAATGGGTCATATTATTTTTACTTTATGTTATGCAACATAATGATGGGAAAATGAAATGCAATAATAAAAGTGTAAATATAAGAAGATGAGTGCAATAAATCTGATTTAACTAAAATACTAGAGATATAATGTTTCTTCTGCATTTATTTTAAGTTGATTAATAACCGTTCAGAGATACGGCAAAATCGTAATAATATCTGTATTAAAATTAAAGAAAAACTAATACAAAATTGTTATTGCATGAATGGAAATGCACTATAAAAAATTTGCATTCTTTTCTTTTTTTAAACCTATTTCACCACCTAGATTTTCACACTACGATTTATTACTTAATTAATATTTAAACGTAATGCAAATACCCACGTTAAGTGATCAATTGTTGGCTATTATTTAGTTTGTTGTGAAAGCAGTTTATATTTTGTTTAACATAATTCATTTGATTATAATCTTATACTTTATAATCGAAATGAAATTTGCATAATAAGTGGCGAGAAACATAGATCAACTTTACAATAATTACTTTTGCATAAATATAATGTAAACCAATTTATGTTAAACGCAAATCTATATGACTTAAGTGCGTAACGACTAGTATTTGTACTATATAACGTTTAAAGTAAATGTGTAAATTATTACATTATTAGATTAAAATGTTGTAAGTAAATAAACAAGTATGAAAGTGCAATAGGTTTGGAAAAAATGAAGCCTGATCTGGTCAAGAATATATGACACTTATAATTTCTAGTTATTGTATAATGTTATTTGCTATACATGTGTCTAGAGTCGGCAATCGGTAATAATAGGTTTGAATTTAATGATACACATAAATATTAATTTCTCGATATAAGAAAATATTGATCTAAAAGTTACATAACTGATTTATCGATGAAATGTAAATAAAGACATTCGGAAATGAAATTAATTGAAAATTTAACGAATTTTATAATTCTTCCGAATGATCATATTGTATTAAAGACACCAAGTTTTCATATACAATAAATTTTTCAAATAATTTTTTTTTATAACTAATTTGTCCTTTAATTGCAATATTATGCAAATATTAAAATTACTTTCATTCGATTAATAACAGTCTGCCATTATGTAATTAATGCTTAAGATTGTAATTCGTGCATACAGACAGACTTTCATAAATAAATTATTTAGATTTTACGTAATAAGCTCTAGTCTAGAATTACATCTATGATATCTGGTACATATATTCCAAATATTTTAAATTTCAGAAAAGTTTTAATTTATTGGTATTAATACACCGATACCTTAGTATACATTCCATATTCCAATCAAATTTAAACGACTAATATGTGGCATAAAGTACAGACTGTATGTGGGTAATAATACACTAATAATATAATGGGCATAGATTTATATAAATTATAATAATTTGTTAGTAAATATACTGAAATATTTCTAAATATGTATTAATAAACATTAATAAAAATGCTAATTTTTGAATAATTTATTCATTTTCAATTTTTATTTCAAAGTAACCAACAACTCAATGAAATTTGTTAATGGTCAAAGTTAGACATATTTTACATAAGAAAGTAAACAATAAAAATTTCTCAGTTGTTTTCGAGATAGATTGATCTGTTTTCTGCTATATATTTATGCGCTTAGTAATAAAATATGATAAATATAAGAAAGTATTTTATTCAAATTATACATTTGTTCCTGTAATTTGTAAAATAATATTTACCATTGTAAATATTGTAAATAGACTAATAAAAACAATTCCTCCATCTTAAATCTATGTCTAGATATATTTTACGCCTAATAAATATTCATATAAAAATGTATTTTTATTTTGTATTCAAAAGAAATAAAGAAAGATTGCATTGTTTAAACGCAATTTTTATTGTGCAGAATAAATTAAACGTTTACAAATTTGTACAAGATTTATATCATTTGAAATGCATTATAATACATAATTTTTTCTATTTTTTTTCCGTAATTTATGGTTTTATATTATTTCCGTTAAATTAAAATAAGTTATTCTGCAAAATAGTAAATGTGGGTATTCATTTCTTCTTTTTCATTGTAAGTAAACGGAGGTAAGGTAATTATGACGTAAACTATGAAGTAATTGCTAATGTTTCGTCTTTTTTTTTTGCGAATATAGAAGGATGAGAGATAACATTACTGGGGTAGACAATACATTGAAACAAGAGAATTTATTTAAAATAAAAAATAACTTAAATAAAATATTGAAGAATAAAACTTTCTGTTTTGTAATAAATCATCGTAACTGGTTCTTGATACAAAAGCCTATTTTCTGTTTAACTCGACACTGTATTTTCGTGTAATAAATCTTATATAGCTACATTTTTTTTTTGTTAGAATTTTATTCAGTTGGGTATGGGTAAGTGTATTTGTTATTTATGCCATTTCACCGATGCATTCTTATTTTGTGTACTAAAAGTTTGAATAACTTTAGCCCAGAGATCGAAGACATATAATGCATTAGATTTCTTCCATATCTGCTTTATCCAACCAATTTTTATGAGTAATTTTATCCAAACTGAATAATGATGCTGAATTTTATCCAGTATTTTAAAAAGCAAGGATATATGTAGGTTTCTTTCTTTGCTTGTTAGAAGGATCATGAGTCACGGAAATATTTTTCTATATAAATCGTTTTCTCAAATTTTCAAAACGTTTTTTTTTTGTTAATTAAAAAAAAATTCTTGAATAAAAAAAGAAGTATTTCAGAATGATTTCTTGCTTACGTAGCATTAAAGTGACAATTTTTGATTTTGTCAGGTAGAAGGTATTTTTTAGAATTCTCGACAGGAAACAGTAGATGGAAGTGGTGCAAATCAATTTTTTTGATAATGTGATAATGAACATGTATTTTGCCGCTATAAGTATGAAAACAGTAAGAGACAAAGAGATTCAAAGGTAAAAAAACCGTATCTCAAAAAAAAAAAAGAGCTGCCAATGGATTGGTACATGACTTCATTTGTCGTAAAAATGTATATTTTAACAAAAACAAATTTTATTTCTTTAGGTATATTTGACCACCAATATCCGACAAACGGAATTTTCAAAAATGAAGTAAAAAACATTTTCATGTTTTGATTTTATGGATGTTTTGTAATATTAGAATTATGAACAGCAAAAACCAATTTTTTTAAAGATAAGGCTTTTAATATTTATATCTTTTTGTCCCTTACTGTTTTCAAACTTATAACGGCAGTAATGGTACTGAAATTTATCATTAATAATCTATGAATATCAAAAAAATTTCAGCAAGAAAAAAAAATCACTCTAAAATAACACATATATAAATAATATACTGATGTCCAAATGAATTTACTTATTGTTGTTCATTTTTAATACTTACAAATCATAGTTAATGTATATGTAATCAATCTAAGATATCATTTTAATTAGCAATAAAATGACCATTAAAAATTTCTTTCAACTGTTTTAAGTGCAAAAAAAAATTAAAAGAAAAAAAAATTTAAAGAAAAAAAAATTGATAAAATGTCTTTGATTTTGTTTATAAATTATTTTTAACTTTCAAATTGACCACCCCTGAACTCGGCCCTGTAAATATGTAAGTAATTTAATACGTTTACCTCTATAGAACTATTATATAAGCGATTTATGCGACAAGTACAATAAATATTTGAACGTATTTAATAGAAGTTTATATCATAGTTTAATGGTAAGAGACATCCAATTTAAACACGTACTTGACCCTAATAAATAACAACAGTTTCGGTAATATTAATATAGCCAAACCACCTATTACATAATATTTATAAATTGTACCGGGTATGCTTGAACTGTCATAGACTCATAGCTATTATATTGTGTGATTATGTACAATATGTGCACTAAATATATGCATAAATGTAATGTAAAAGCACCAGTACGGTGTTGTGCCAGAGGCTGTGTTCTAAATATACAATACAATAATAATTAGATCATTTTTGTAATTAAAACAATAATTGTGTTAGTATTTTTTTTCCTTGGGTTATTTATTATATTAAATATAATCCACTGATTTTGAAAATTATATTATGTATATCTTACAATAATAATCAATAGCAATATAATTAAATGGTTTGCTTCATTGTGAAAAAAATTAATTGAATATTACACCAACCAAAATTTGTATAATAATTTAAATTGATGTAATGTATAATAAAGGTGTTAATACTAACTGTTGGTACATATTTAAATATCGCAATCAATTTATATGAACATTTGATGAGATTACGTTTAATTTAAAGAATCATTGCACTCTTGTACAAACTTGAAATATTTCGAATCAACTCTCTTTTACATATATGTAATGTATATACAATATATACTTACTTGCCAATGTATTTTTTTTTTTTAGTCAGGTGGTGGACCACTTATAGACATTTTTCTGATTTACAGAACACAGGAGTCTTGTCTAATATATGAAATATGTTCTATTCATGTCTAAATGCCCACAACTTTTATGGTCACTATTTGTGATATCCTAATTAAATATTATTGAATAATATCTGGTTATTTATCTATTTATCTATTAAGTATATAAAACTTGGTATTCTAGCACAATATGAAATGATACTCAGTGACTTCATCTCATATTTGAAGATCAGTTAACTCTCGAATGCACTCAAAGCAAACAAAATAATACATTTTAAACAAACATAACTATATATTGTATAGTTCATGATATTTATATATAAAAGCTTTGTTAGATTTTTAGTATATTTTGATATCGTATGTACGCCATGTCAACGTAATACATATTTAGAAAAGGTATCCAGTCTAATTAACGAACAAAGAGAACAAAAAAAGAATTATTATATGTATATAGAAAAGCATGTTCCATTATTATTTTGTATCCCCGTTTGTTCTCTACTTATTTTATTTTCGTCTTTGAACATTTAAAAAAAAAACAGTAATGATGGCTTCGAGTCATCAAATGAAATAGTGAACAGGTACAAGCGTGTTGTACACAAAAATAGCAGAAAAATACATGGTACTATGACTAGTCATAGTAATATAATAAACCATTATTTTACAAGAAAAGGAGTTGAAAAGTGTAATACTGACCCTGATCAAACTTAAATTTACAAAATGGGAATTTACTTAAAGAATTCAAATCGAATCAGTTTCGTTTTGTTTTTTTTTTTTGTACATATATTTAACAATTATTATTATTCTAAATAATATCCATAACTTTACACATCTTCAAATTCTTCTTTTACAGAATATACTTATATTTATATCTCATAACTAATTTACCTTTATTGAACATTTGATGTCCATGCAATACCTAAATGTAACATTTAAATTTACATTAAATGCGCGAGAATTGAATATGATACATATAGTATTATGTAAAAAATGTTACAAATAGATAAATTTATGTGTTATAAAGATACAGAAAATTGTAAAGAATCTATTAAAGAATTGTGTAATGAAAAAATTATATTTTTTTTTGCCAAAATCTTATGATTCGCTGACGCAACGTACTTTTTAAAACACGACTACCTCATCAACGATTCAATAGTTATCGCTTCTCGGCTGTATAGCTAAGATCAAGTGTAGTATCTGTTCTTATCAGCTTAACATCTGATAGTTCTCCATAGGAGGAACAACAAATGTTAAACTGATTTTTGGGAAATGACAGAGTGCAGCAGTTCACTGCGCCTTTTGTCACGGGTTGGCCTCGCATTGCAGTATAGCGAGGATTTCAGCCCAATAATTTATATAACGTAAACCCGCCCTGCTGCGTACAAATTTTTGAAATTTTGACTTTGATATCATGCTATAGGTTTATTTAAAGAGATATGACTGATGTTAAGCTTTAGAAATGTAGATAGTTTAGTTATGAACCGAATTACTTCTTTACTTATCATTACGTTCGGTTTTAATCAAAATTAGTAGAATAATGTAAATCATGATTTATGGCCTAACTGCGTACAGCTGAAAATTACGTGTACGCTGTTAGGCGGTTGATTTTTATCCACCCTATCTGCGTACACTTACATATAAATTATACATGTACGCAGTTAGGACGTGTACGCAGCTAGGCGGGTTTACGTTACAAACAAAAAATATTATTATTATTATTTTCAACATTGTTTATGTATTTACAGTGATTTAATGTCCACTTTGTGATGAAAAAATTATATTTTTTTGCCAAAATCTTATGACTCGCTATTGAAACGTACTTTTTAAAATGCTACTCCTTGTCGACGATTTAATTTTTAGTAGTAAAATGGAACAAAGCGCTTGCGCGTGTTTTGAAAATAGTATGTTTATGCGTGCGCGCATTTCTCTTTCGCCGCTATGTTCTTTCTTTCCATTTCATAGGCAACATGTGGTTATTATTTTTCGAATCGAAGGATATATGAAATTTCCCGTCCGAAAAGTAGACCTTCGGAAGCTCTGCAAAATAGGCCTCAGTTTCTGCTATGAGTTCCTCATTGGAGTAAAATCGCCGGTGAGCCATCTCTTCAGGTTTGGAAATAGGTAGAAGTCGCTGGGGGCCAGGTCTGGCGAATTCGGTGGCTGAGGAACCAGCTCAAACCCGATTTCATGCAATTTTGCTTGTGCAACTAACGATGAATGAGCAGGCGCATTGTCATGATGATAAAGGAT
>JAABKK020052312.1:0-11506 GCA_011634745.2 Catotricha subobsoleta | reverse complement strand
ATCAGCTGGTTATATTTGTAACAAAGTCAGGTCCAGGTTGAACGATGATACGCTCGATTCACTCTGTTTACTCCGATTTCACTTCCAAAAACAATTATAATACGTCCCCTTCCTAAATTTGTGTTTCGTTTATATTCTACTTCTTGTCACCCTGCCAAACAGCATTAGGCTAAGAAATCAAACTTGTAAAATATATTTGGTACAAAATAAATATTATTCAGAATATTAATTGTATACTAATTTCGAGACTCTCGATATCTCAGTATCGAAAGTATTGGTCTCGCGATACCAGCTCATCAAGTAAAAACCGATACTGAGAATCTCGAATCCTCCGGTATCAGAAATATCAGTATCGTGATACCAGTACTACCAATATCGAACCGGTATCGAGAGTCTCGTGGAGTGCGGTATCGTAGTATCAGTCTCGTGATACTGGATAAAGCATGCGAGACTGGATTCCCTAGTTCTGTTAGAGTCCAGAGAATTTTTTTTCATGGTACCTACGTCGTTTAAAATCGCTTTTAAGATCAAGTAATGGTTTATTCATGAGTTATATCGAAATGATATGAAAAATAAAAAATGTTTCCAAGTTATTTAAATTTTAATAAATACAAGTATCGCGATATCTCTGAAGTCCACCATCTAGATTCTAGAACATCCAAAGCGATTGAATACTACTATTTGTAATTCAGAGAGAATTTCATAAAAGTTATAATATGCACTTTACCAGGGATTACTGTATTTTAAACCTGCATTTTAATTACATTTTTCAACACATGTATATTCAACACTTGTATTTTAAATACATTTTTGTTTAAAGTAATTTATAATTGAAAATACAAACATTTTTAAATATACAAAATACAAATGAAAATACTTTTTATTTATAAACTATAAATTCGAAAATTTGTATTTATTACGAAATAAATTAATACACGATTGCGATAATGTATTGCTTGGAATTCATTGCCAAAGATTTTTATAATGACGTATTATAAATATTTGCTTGAAAAACATTTTACGTTGTCTTTAGAACATTAGGTTTTGCAAACAGTTATAATTTTCTTAAAATAACTATCTCAAAGTTTTATTAAACAAATTGCCCGCGCTTCATAGCTACCAACATAACAGCAATTAATTTCTCTACTGTAAATTTGTTATAAACTGTTCTAATGAGCATTCAAGGTCAAAATATATTCACTTTTTATAAAATTTCAATCTAGTTTTAAAAATATTTATCGTCATTTTCGAGATTTATGTAAATAGTCAAATATTTATCTAATTTTTTTTTTGATTCAATTAAAAATATAAAATAAATATGTTAAAAAAAATTCCTGTCTCATTGATAGATGAAAGGACTTACTCTTTAAAAAACGTATTCTTCTTAATTATTAATTTAAAATTAATAATCAAATTTTGACATAAATTCTATTGAAAAAACTGCTTAAACCGACTCATGGGAAACCGACCTTAAGGAATCCATTTTTAATAACCTCAAAGTTCTTAGGCAGCCCACTAAAAGTACTGTAGTGCAAAATCTTGAAAGTTTTTTTTGTAAAGCAGCGACCTCAGCTACCTGAAGATATCGAGAGTATTAAAAATGGATTCCTTGATTCCGGTTTAAGCAGTTTTTTCATTTCTGGAACAAAATTCCGAGTTATTTATGCATGAGCTGTTTGTTTATTCTCCAGCACGTGACATTAAGTAATAAAGCTGTCAAACCGCGATGCGGCTTATACACATAAGTGCATACGCGACAAAATCCTAAACATAAACTGAACAATGTGCTGGGGCCCTAAACTCGAATCGTTCAATAATTTATCGTATACGAATTGTTCGTATTATTTCGGAAGTGTCTTCTTTACTCACTAAAAATCCGCTAGCTCGAACGAAATCGTTCGAATTCGTAATGAATGGGTTAATTCTAATCGTATCTTGTTCGGTAGCTAATGCATCGTTAACTTTTACAAAAATCATTCGAATTCATCAAAAATTATTACGAATGGTTTGACCCATAAACGAAATTGTTCGAATTCGTAACGATAACGAATGGGTCAAACCATTCGTAATAATTTTTGTTGAATTCGAATGATTTTTGTAAAAGTCAACGATGTGTTAGTTACCAAACAAGTTACGATTGAAATAAAGTTTAGTTGTTTGTACTTACTGTATCGCTCATACGAAACAATACGAACGATTCGTATACGATAAATTATCGAACGATTTGAGTTTAGAGCCTCTGTTCTAAAAATATTAAAAGCAATTTGTCGTTAGAGCGAAAAGAGCGACACATTGATTTACCCATTATTAACCGCGAGTAACAAAAAGAAAGCGAAATCGAATATGTTTGATATTTAATTTAGCTGGTAGGGTTTATTATTTTTGACACAAGTAAAATTTATTCAAAATGGTTGTTCTGTTGGAAAACAGAAGTCGTGTTCACTGTTTTGTTTAGTTTACATATTTATATCTTTAATATCAGTAAATTTTCCATAGATGAAAATTTCGAATACAACATTAGTTATATAAAATTTAACTATAATGGGAGTACCAGCATTTTTTCGGTGGTTAAGTAGAAAGTTTCCGAGTGTAATTGTTGAATGTGTTGAAAATAAGGTAAACGAAACCGAGAAACTTAATGTGAGAAATGTAAACATAACCTCACCTATTCGTTCTATAACGGCGACTAGTTTATAATAATATAAATTATAATTTCATTCGAATAAACAAAATGTTTGGTTTCTAATATTATGTTTGTATTCGGTATATTGTTAAAATAATTTTATATTAAATTAAAATTTTACTTTTAGACGGAAGACGACAATGGACGCTGGATATCAGAAGATGCTTCACTGCCAAATCCAAATGGTGTCGAATTTGATAATTTATACTTGGATATGAATGGAATCATTCATCCATGCACTCATCCAGAAGACAAACCAGCACCAAAAAATGAGGACGAAATGATGATTGCCATTTTTGAATGTATTGACAGATTGTTCAATATAGTTCGACCACGGAAAGTTCTCTATATGGCTATTGATGGTGTTGCACCACGTGCAAAAATGAATCAACAGAGGTAAAAAAAAAATATTTTGTTAGCATTACTTATGACAGTAAATTACTGTAATTACAGAAGATATAAGTTAGAATATATAAGTAACATAATTTTCATAAAAATATTGTTAAAGATCACGTCGCTTTCGAGCTTCAAAAGAGACAACAGAAAAACAACTAGAAATAGAACGAATTAAGGAAAAACTTATTATTGCCGGTGCAGCTGTACCACCTGATAAACCAAAAGGTGAACATTTTGACTCAAATTGCATTACACCAGGAACTCCATTTATGGAACGTTTGAGTACATGCTTACATTACTATGTGCACGATCGTTTAAACAATAATCCGGCATGGAAGAATTTAAAAGTGTTTTTGTCAGATGCAAACGTGCCTGGCGAAGGTGAACATAAGATCATGGATTATATAAGACGACAACGGTCACAACCAGATCATGATCCAAACACACAACATGTTTTATGTGGAGCTGATGCGGATTTAATTATGTTAGGTTTAGCCACACATGAACCAAATTTCACTATAATTCGTGAAGAGTTCTTACCAAACAAACCAAGACCTTGTGAAATTTGTGGTTCCATTAACCATGAAATGGGCAGTTGTGAAGGTTTAACTGCACCGTCGACAATTGAACCAAGTTCTATGCTTGGAGCAGAGGTCAAGTTTATTTTTGTTCGATTATCGGTTCTTAAAGAATACTTAAAAAGAACATTGGCAATGCCAAATCTACCATTTAAATATGACTTTGAAAGAGTTCTTGACGATTGGGTTTTTATGTGTTTTTTCGTTGGTAACGATTTCTTACCACATTTACCAAGTTTAGAAATTCGTGAAGGTGCTGTTGATCGCTTAGTCGAACTATACAAAAAATGTGTATACAAAACTTGTGGGTATTTGACAGATTCAGGTGAAGTAAATTTGGAACGTGTGCAAATGATTTTGCGTGATTTGGGATTAGTGGAAGATGAAATATTTGCACAACGTCAAAAAAGAGAAGTTCAATTCCGTGAACGTGATAAAATGAACAAACGACGTCGCACGGGAAATGGACAACCCAATTTCAATAATTTGCATAATTCACAATTTGCCCCAACACCATTAGGACGTGGTGTACAGCCGGGTGCATTACAAAATGTTCGTACAGAAATAGCGAAATATCGAACAATGGGAACGGATAACACTACTCAATCTACACAACCCGGCATAGAAGCATTATTGCAGGCTAATGATGAATCTAGTAGTACTAGTGGAGGTGCCCGTGGTAAGAAGCGTAAAATCGAGGAAGTTAGTGAAGAGGAAAAACCAACAGATGAATCGGAAAAAGAAAAAGAAGTAGATCCAGATGCTAATGATGAAGTACGATTATGGGAGACTGGTTTTAAAGATCGTTACTATGAATCAAAATTTGATGTGGGTTCAGATAATTTACAATTTCGCTATTCAGTTGCGTTGCAATACGTTCGCGGGTTGTGCTGGGTACTAAAATACTATTATCAAGGTTGTGCGTCATGGAATTGGTATTTCCCTTATCATTATGCCCCATTTGCATCTGATTTTGTAAATATTGCCGGATTATCAACACAATTTGAAAAAAATACAAAACCGTTCAATCCATTAGAACAATTGATGGGTGTATTTCCGGCTGCTAGTAGTTCGCATGTACCTCAGCCGTGGGCGAAATTAATGTCCAATCCAGATTCAGAAATAATTGATTTTTATCCAGAAGATTTTAAAATAGATTTAAATGGAAAGAAATTCGCTTGGCAGGGAGTAGCTTTACTTCCTTTTGTCGATGAAAGACGTCTTATTAAAGCCGTTGCACCATATTATAAGTTTTTAACACCACAAGAAGGTAATTCATATATAAATAGTATAGTTTTTAGTTTATATAACGGTTATTTTGTATTAAAAAAAAGTAAATGCGTCAAATATATCAACTTTATTTTTTTTTACATAGGGATTAGTTTTGTACATAAACGCGTAATTCTGTTTTACTTATTTTATTTTAAACCGCTCTTTTAATTTTATTTTTGCAAGCTTATTTTTTTTTTTTTTTATTAAACAGAGACCTCGCATCTAGCATTTATTAATTTGATATCCGTAATCAATAATTTTTTTAAATCTAAATAAAAAAATGTCTTGCAACAACCCTCTAGTTAATTATATAAATACATTTTATTGTCAAATAATTTCCAAATCTCAATTTCATTTCATTATTTACTATATTAGTTAAAAGAAATCAAAGAGGAGACGATAAACTATATATCGGACCAGGAAACCAGGGTTATAAATTTATTAGTGGACTTTATAAAAATGATACTGATAAATCAGAGGAAACGGCAATTTCAATAGATGGAGTACAAGGAACTGTTTTGATAGCTGAGGAATGTTTACCTATTGGAAAGTATGTTTCAATTATTTAAGTACATTTCAAAACAATAAAAGAAAACTACAACTAATGAAATTTTATTTAGAACACTTGACTCACCAATATATGGGCTACGTGAAATACAAGACAATCAAGTATTAACTGTATGTTATCGTGATCCAAAATATGCAGATGATTATATATTTGAAGCTAAACGGTTGCCCCGTGCTATTGAACCACCTAATGTTCTAGCACCAGAACATAAAGCAAGCAATTATCGGCCACAAATTGGTTTTAATCAAAATTTTCCACAAGCATCTCTTGGAGATGCCGGTCATCGTATGGTTAATCACTATGCGGGCGGCAATAATCAAAGCGACAATAGAAATTATGCATCAATTGCACCACCACAAAATTATAGAAGAGGTGAGTGATATTTAATTAATCACTTGAATTATATTTTATTCAAATGGATTTACAAACATATATTCTTATACAGATTTTAAATTCAATTACTAAATACGCTTATTAGTTATGTATTACCATAAATTTTATGATTATTAAAATTTATCTTAAAAGTTTACTGTTACAAAGCATGAATTAGCTTTTGTTATAAATAATTTACATAATATAATGTTATAATGTTTGCTAAATAATAATTAATTAAAATTTATCATATTTATACAAAGAAATAATTTATTGTTCGTATTTATCAGTTTATGTGTATATTCATTATCAAGAAATTGTGGGAGTTCAATTTATTAAGTTCATAAATTGAAATTTGGATGATTAACGCACAAAAATATTTATTAACATGAGAGATACAATAATTTTCTTTGCATAAACATTATAGTAATCTGTGTTGACTATAAATCGTGAATAGGTCAATACTTTTCCAAACGGTTTCTTGCGTTGTACTCGTACATAAAGTATATAAACTTTTCGATTTTTAAAAATTGGTTTAAATATTTATACCATATCGATAGCGAAATGAGGTAGTGAAAAAATGATTTCACAAATTTCATTTCACGCGAACATGAAACCGGGCCATTGTTGCCGTGAAATCGGTATTGACAAAAATATGGAGACTGGAAAAGAATATTTCGATCGTGAAATGAGTTACTTATTTGCGTGAATTTAAATTTGTGGAATCATTTTTTCACTACATCATTTCGCTAGGTCATTTTTGTATGTAAAATTTCATTTCGTGCGAACAGCAAACCGGCCTTAATGTAGTTTATGATCCTCTGCGACTTAGACGAGAGATAGTGCAAAAAAATGTGTTTTTTTTAGAATTTTTATCATTCAGTCACTTGAAATTTTTTTATTATTTATTTTATTGTAGATAACTTTTTATACTTTAGATACAAAATTTTAATATTTTAGTCGATCAACATTCATTTAAAGGCTGTTTCTCAATTCGTAATTATTCGTTAAATCGCTAAATTGGAGCTGAATTCAATTTAGCCACCTTCAGGGTAAAATTATTTACATAGTTTCCGACTAATTTGTATAATTTCGAGATATTTCAGCCACAGCTAAATTTCCAATCTCTAATTGATTATGAAATGATTTTGTCACACACTAAATTTTACAGCTTATTCAAAATGGCGGCGATTTAGCTTGTAATTATCATAATATAAAAAGATATGATTGATAAACTTTAGTCAATTATTTTGCCATTTGATCGTCAATTTGAGAAAATCGTGACATTTACATATGAAACATGGAAGTGCATTATAGGTTTGATTTTTTTTGTCTCCCCCTTAATCTCGGGAATTATAGTGGCCAGATCCCAGATGAAGATAATACTTATATTATGTTGTAGAGTGACTGAATGTAATCTCAACCCCAAATAGGTCAAACGTCAAATGTCAATTTTCTCAGAAACTATTGATTCAATGGGGATAATACTTATATCATGTTTTAGAGTGTCTGAAACTGATTTTGATCCCAGAAGATCCCAGGTCAAAGGTCATTTAGGCACTTAAAGTTTTTCTGCTTCTATAGTAACAGAAATTAATAAATGAATAACAAAGGCAAAGTTTCAAAGTCAAAGGCTACTGTGATCTCTGAGGCAGTGAATTTTTGAAATTAGGTCATGATGCATAGCTTTAAGATGTAATGGATACATTCCTTGGTAGACATGAGGGTAAAAAGATGAAAAATTTGCCTGAATATGTAAAGGGATGTGGATGGATGAGAAAGGATGTAGACATCTGGAGGATATTTTTACTTAAAAACATTAAAAACTGATGCATATTCAATATTAATTAATTTTTTAATTAATATTTTAATTTTCTAAAAATTATTATATAGTATGATAAAATTAAGCTTGCGCATGTACCAATGAGTTGGCAGTTTGTTTTAAAAATATATTTAATCTTGAATATACCATTGCATGATTTAATTTCTTGAAATAAAATAAAATTGATTGTGACTATTTTAAACATTATGTTCATAATATACGTTACGAAAAAAATTCTGTTTTGGTTGCTATTTATGTTATAATTTTTTTTCAAATACTTTAGATTTATAGTTGTAGTGAAATTGCTTTCATATTTTTATTTCTTTTTTTATATATATAAATATAATTCAAAGTGACAAAAGTTGTAAGTACTTTCTACTTAACAAACAAAAAAAAGAGAAAAAGAAACGACGTAATTTTATATTTATCCATATTAAATATTTCTTAGTAGAGTTTCATTGTTGTTATAGAATAGTTTTTTTTTGTTTTTTTTTGTTTTGATTACTGATTTTGTAGAGTGTTCTAGTTCTATTTGTTTCAAATCGTAAAATTGGTTGTTTTGGCTTTTAGAAAGAAAATATAATTATAAGTTCATCCTAATGCATCCGGAGGAAATTAAAATTAAATTAAATTTTAAGGCATACAATGATACAATTATTTAGACTTTTTAATAAGTCACATGTATTCTGTTTGAAATAATTGTAATTTCAGATACTGTACAAGTAATTGTGATAATATAATTATGAAATCGATAGATATTCGAATAGAATATGATGAAGTTGTTTATATGCTCTGCACAGTCATTTCAATATAGATAAAAAAAAAGCGTTTCAAATTAGGGTGTTTACTGTTTATTCAACAACACAATTCTTTATTATATGTTTTCAATAATTACAAACATTAAGATCAAATTACAATACGATAACAACATTAATAGATAATCGTAATAAAATATACTTCAACACCTTTTCTTTATATATCACCCAGATTATTATGATTGATTTGTATCTGTGTGCAATAAATAAATTAAACATAGATAAATACGTTGCCCAATATATACCTACAACCTACAATATTCAAATTTTATCATTCATTCACATATACATACACAATGGACATAATAATAATCATCATCGTCACCATCATCATATGCCAGCCTATCCTATAGCAATATTATATTAAAAGGGGATTTTAAACTATTATTATGTACTTAATGCGTAGGGTACTTAGCTCAATAATTTGAATTATTGTTATATAGAAAGCGGCATTTTGATAATGATGAGGAGGTAATGACATTCTCGGATATGTTTTTCTCAAATACATCCCATACTATACATACACATATATTATGTTGATATGTATTATTCTATATATGAATTTTAGAAACTAGACTGCCAACTGTCAAAACCCCGTTATGATTAAATTTGACATGCTATTGTGCCCCAATTACACGCGTCATATACACAGAAGTTTGTTTGTTGTTTAGATGAGGAGTGTCGCGTGCCATCACAATATAATTTTTTTATTGTTTTTCCTGTTGGATTTATTTATATATATATAATATATATATTTTATTTAGTTATTATAATAATAATTAATTTTACATTATTTTTAATTCTTTTCAAAACTAAGATTTTGCCAATATTTTTCTTAATGTTACATATCTAGAATATTAACTTCGAAAAACTATAAAGCGCATAAATAATTGAGAATATATTTGTAGTCATACAATTTATTTGTTCATTGATTTCCATTCTGCAATACATATTTAAATATGACCATAGTTTTGCATGTTTTTTTTTTTAATTGTTTTTCATAGTGATCTAATTTTGGATTTATTTCAGAATTTTTTATTTCCTCTTAATTTTCATTAAATTTATTATAAAACTTTTTTCCGCTCTATTATTATTGCAATAAAGATCTATGTAACAAAAAAAAGGCCCCAATAGATGATTAATTTTTGCGGAATAGATATTTTCACTAATGGTATGACATTCATATCTTAGAAGGATATTCCTAGGTATATTTTGTATATTTTGAAAGCATAATATCATAATATCATAATCAATACCTCTTTGGTATAAAATATTTCACACCTTACTTACACCATATTTATAGTATGAATATTGAAAAATGTACCTAGGAATCCACGTTTTTTGTTTTATAATAAAAATTTGTATGCATAAAAATTAAATTACTACATATATGAAGAACAACAGTTAAAATAATATGCAAAAACCAAGCAAAAATTTTAAGATTTTATAAAACGCAAATAAAAAAAAAATCGTGGATAAAAAAAAACCACATCGTGGTTAAAAAAAACCACGAAGTTCTACCTTGTGGGTCGCTTGAGCACATCGAAGATCTCATTTATTTTCAAAATTCTTTTAGCACGTTAATGAGAGGACAAAATGCAACTCAGAAAATCATGGTAGAAGGTATGAAAAAAAAGTCGATCCACCCTACTATATATGAAATAAAAATGTATGCAAAAGTCATAGTTTTATCGCCTATAATAATATATAATTTATATATAACATAAAATGGGAAAATAATTTATAAATAACACAAACAAGAATAGAAAAGATCGGGGTGTGCACGTGACGCCTTCACAATGGGTAGCAATTATTTTTAATATAACCGTAGAATTCAAAACCGCGATAAAATTATGCGTGCATGTGCGTTCCAACTGTTCAAAGTCAAATCAGTGCATTAAGAAAAAAAAAGAATATATACATATAAATATTCAATTTCGAAAATAGTATTTGAAAATGTTTCTCACTTTTTTTTCTTCGATAGTTTTATTTTCAACACTGTATTGAATATCCATATATATCTTATGCATTATCAAAGAATAGGTATATATAACTTACAGAAAAGTACATACAGAAATATTTATCCTATCGATGCATAAGAATTATCTTCAATCAAACCACAATTATTGAATGGGCGTAATATTGTTTTTTCACCATTTATAATACATATTATTCTTTAATAATGAACCTGTTTACAAAAAGAAAAAGAAAAAGAAGAAAAAAAAATACAAAATATATTTATTATAAAAAAAAACATAGGTTTTCATCGTCTCCTTCATCAAATACAAATAGCTTCATCGAACAAAAGAACTAAAAACGCATTCATTCGTTAAATAATTTTGAATGATTTCCCGGCTTGTTATTATTGTAGTTCCTTTTGTAAATATTTTTACCATCAATTCATTTAATGTACATTATACACCTACCTAAACCTCTATCTACCTTTTTTTATTCATTTATTCAATTATTATTATTATTTTATTATTCAATATATCTTCAATGTTTTGGGTCATGTGATCTATATTATGTATTATTGTTGTTGAATGTAAGTAAGTATACGCTATACACTTTAGAGACATAATTTTACTTACTTTGAAAATATCTTTTGTTATGTTTATAATTTTTCTTTATTATTATTTTTTCGTTAAATGTAAATAAAGAGAATTGATCTGCGCACTTAAGCATTTTGAACTTTAAATAAGATTCTATTTTTTGATTTTTTTATATTGTGAGTTATAATTTTATAATGCATTAATCAGGCAATTATATATATGTATATTGTATATCACATCAGATTATTTTAAAAACTTGATTGAAATATTGGTTTAAAGTAAAATCGTTATTTTTAATTGAATTTTGTTTTAAATACAGTAATTATACCTACTTTACACTATTAACGTTTTAAGGCCGTTTCTCAATTCAAAATTTTTATGCATAATTACAAGCTAAATCGCCGCCATTTTGAATAAGTAGCTAAATTTAGTGTGTGTGAAAACCAAT
>JAABKK020052301.1:0-11508 GCA_011634745.2 Catotricha subobsoleta | reverse complement strand
TCCAAAATATTTCAGGTACGCAACGACATGCACATTGCGCACCTAAGTCCATTAAGTGCACATTTTGTTTGCCGGGGAAACAACTTGTTCATTTTTTTTTTTTTTTTTTTAATATAGTTGCTCTTAGTTATGTTGTTAAAACTTCAAATTTTTAAATTTTAATTGACTATAAATAGTAAATAGAAGTTTTTCAACCAGTATTAATTATTTTAAAAATCATAATTACGTAGATAACCGTATAATCAAAGATGTGATCAAATATAATTTATACGTTGTTTTGTTATTGACGATAGAACAACGGAGTAAAAATTATAATTGATTTAAGTTAATTATATTAGAGTTTTCTATTATAGGCGTTGATTAAACAACTTTCTTTTAAATTAAACCATACATCGGTTTGAAATGAAAAACATTGTTTTTTTTTACTACATGATGATATATTCGGAATTTGTTTTTCTTTATTAAAGTAAGTTCCTCATTTTAGTAGATTTGTATATTTTAGGAAATTTAATTGAATTAAATGATAGAAGCAACATCCCACTTACATAGTCTTACATGAGTCGTGTATGAGATAGACTGTGTATACATTTTGTACCTCATACATAACGCATACTATAAGAATTTTACTATGTTATGACAAATTAATACCACTGTAGTTTACATTATATATACAATTATACTTGTATAACACCTTTTTACATTACGATAGTCAGTAAACATCTTAATTTGACTATAGTAACTGGTGAGCGTTTACACTAAACTGGTAACCGGAATGTTACTATAAGTTTAATTTATTATTTATTGTTAAAACATTAAATGTTTTTGTATTGTTTTAAATTGAGGTAATATTTAATTAATTGAGATTTAAATCTAATTAATAATAAATTATATCATGAGTGCCCCTCAAATTGTATTTGTTTAACGTTTACCAGAGTAAAATCTACCTAGGGTCGTAGATTTATAACAGTTACCAGAGTAATAGTTACTATGGTTGCATTTAATTTGTCTAAATGCACTCCGTATGCTTAGGCTGGTTAATAACTATCGTAATATAAAAATATTTGTAGATAGTACCTTGGATACACTATTTTAATTTTCTTCTTAGTGCTTTTGATGTAACTAAAGTTACTTTAAAGTTTAAAGCTAACCAATCAGAAAGAGTTTTATGTGATTAATTCCAAATTGATTAGTAATTATCTGTAGTGTATCTAAGGTTTATTTTAATTTGAATCCCAATAATTCACAATTATTATAATTATTAATATTATTATTCCTTTTTTTTTTATCGAACTCAATTTAAAGGTATGTTTCATTAATTTTTGCTTTTTTCTAAATTATTATTGAATCATAAAAATAATTCAATAAAAAAATCATTAAATATAAATGAATTAATATTTAATGTGATTTTAAAGAAAGTTGGTTCTTCGTCATTCAGCTGCAAGTTCGTCTATACGACAACGAACGGCATGTTCAACTACTTCTAAACTGGGATAATCAAGTTCTTTCACCAAACATAAAGTGGCTGACAATAAATTTGAACTCTAAAAACAAAAGAAAAGAAAATTGAAGAAGTGATTTAAACAACATTAAAAATTTGCAAAATAAAAATTTACTCTGTTAACAGGACGCCTATGGAAGCTTGCATAATGATTGAGTACAGCATTTGACACAACACTGGCAGTATCGCTAAATCGTCCATCCGTTCTCCTATTAATTATTATTAAAAAGAAAAGCCCAAAATGAAAATTTTAATTTTTTAATATATTAAATTTTAAAAATTATTATTTATCAATTCATTTACGGTATTGCTTTTTGTGCTAACCTTCCATCTCGTCTTAATCGATCACTATCTTCCCAATCTTCTTTTTCACGAGAACCATTACGATATTGATAATTTGATGGTACCTCACGGTCTGATGGTCCACTTCTACGTTGTTGTGTTGGATGTTGTTCTCTATTATTACTGTGATTGTTTTCATCCCATTCGGTTAAATCACTTTGACTGTGGCGATAGTGTGATGGTGTTGGTCGATCCGATTGATAATATTCCTTTAAGAAGAATTAAAAAAAACAATTAAAACAGTGAAATGTTTGGCTTATTCAAGCAAATTTAGTCATAAATGAAAAAAAGAAAATAAAAACAAAAAATTTTGTTTCTAACATAATTTTTTTACCATAGGTATATTTATTACAAAGCAATTTTATTTTTAAATGTTATAAATGAATTAATAAAGCTGTCATCAATGATTGTTTTTTTTTTCGTCAGCCGATCCGTAATTTTAATTTGCGTTTTGTTTGTATAATTAAAAAAGTCAAATTATTTGCATATGTGGGCTCATTAACATTAAATTT
Source organism: Catotricha subobsoleta (assembly GCA_011634745.2). Lineage (NCBI taxonomy): Eukaryota > Metazoa > Arthropoda > Insecta > Diptera > Cecidomyiidae > Catotricha > Catotricha subobsoleta. Next base: position 9,156 of record JAABKK020052301.1, on the reverse strand, counting down.
TGATAATAATAAAGCAATTACAGTACGACTGACGTAATATATTTCAATCGAGCAGAAAACCACTGATATGAACGATTATTTATAACATAATCTTCATCGTCAGCTGTTTATTTCATAGCACACATACCTTCATAGAATGCGATGACATACTAGGTGCAATTGGTGCTCGTTCTCGGTAACCACCAGCAATTGGACTTTCCTGATCGGATCCTGGTGATCTCTGTTTAGTTGTGATTTGTTTCATTTAAATGAATTTGATACGAAAAGCAATTTGATAATGAATTTTTGATTTTGTTTTTTTTTCTTTGGATATTTAATTATTTTTAAACAAAATATAGCAAGGTAAATGTTTAAAAAAAAAATTAAATTAAATTAAATGCGAAAAATTTACTTCAAGAATTAAATCAATGAATGAATGAGATTTGCTTGTATTTATTTTAGTTTTGTTAGACGCTATGGTTACATATTATTTAACTAGCATATTCCTCCTATATATAGGTACATAATTATTATATTAACCTGCGACCTTGAAGAGAAAATTTGTTGAATTTCTTAGCTCAAAAGAGAATAAGTATATATATGTAAAATACAAAAAAAAAGATTCTCTGATTTCCGTTCGTTGTAAACATTTAGAAAATGATTATGAGAAAAAGAAAATCTACTTAAATATGAGTGTGTAAACAAACTAAAGTGTAAAAGTATGAATAATAGTAATTTCCTAATATGTATTATTTATAGTACAATTTGTAAGGTCCGAAATGTTACTATAAAACGAGTGCCGCACGGGTTATGGTTATAAACTTAATTAAAGACCATTTTTTATATTTTATGTAATTTTAAGGTTTTCGATAAAAAAAAAAAATTAAACCGGTAAATGGTTTTTAGTGCTTTTGTCACAAGCTTATAATTAGACAAATTTTTTAAAATTTAAATTGAAATTTATAGGTATTATTAGGTAGTATAAAATTTGTTTCTAATTTCTAAAAACTTTTTTTTTGTGTTTCGTTTATATTTTTGAAGATTTTTTTAAGAAAAACATACGTATCTTTAATTTTCATTAAATTTCTCAAAGAAAAGTCACATCTCACTGTCTACAGCCAGCTGGCATTTGTATAAAACGCGCATTAAAGAAAAGTTCTTAGTTTTACTTTTTTTTTTACTTTTCAAGTATTTACATAATTTTTTTTTTCAAGATACCCTTATTTAAAGAATGTAATATTTTTTTTTTATGTTTCGATGTATACATTTAAAATGAAAAGCAAGTAAATATAGGTATATGTCGTTGCATAGCTTTTGATGGCTGCCAGCCAGACTTAAATTCCTGCTGTGCAAAAATGTTGAAAGTTTATTGTTTTATATTTTATGGCGCCATATTAAATGTACTATCAATACAGACATGGATATTTACTTTTTCGTTTTAGTACCATTCAGCAAAAGCTCACCATATATTTCTAAAGAATGTAACATTTTATTAAGGTGGCGAAATAAGTGCAAATATAAATAATATAGTAGATTGTACAAGTCGTAATTTCTCTCTTATTTTCTTTAAATAAAAATTTATATTATCTAATCTATAGCATAGATTTTATGATTGAGTGCTAAATGACTACATTGTTTCGTGTTATAAATGAATTATAATAAAAATAACACATTTTCAACGTAAATAATACAACTATATCATTCTGAGTAAAAGCAATAATCAACGAAATCCACACATTCAAATAAAAACAAAATGAGCAAAAACATATCCTTACATCGTACGGTTGATGATATGAGCCTCTATGATCTCTGTGATATTTTGGTGATGGTGGATGATTTGGCTCAGCGGGAGAATATTCTGGATTTGGTGGAGATCTCTGTTTCATTATAAATAGAAAAAAAATGGATACAACAAATAGATTAGAACATTAATATCAATTATTTTATATTTATAAAATTAATATTTTTAAATGATACGAATAAATCACAAATAAGCGCACAAAATGAAAACCATAAAAATTATTTCTTTCTACATGTAAAATATCAAACTGTTTAAATACAAATACGTTGTATATGTTTATTGTATTTATGTACCTGTAGGGGCGATGAAGGTACTGAATTTCTATCAATTGGATCACTTATACATTCTTCTGTGTTCTCAGGACTTTGATGATTTTGCTGTTAGTATTTTGTTTGCGATGTATGTTATAATTTTTAAATTAAGCATGTTTTTTTTTTTAGTGAATTAGTGTTTTTAACGAAAAAAGAACAATTAATGAAATTTATGATAAATTCTGAAGAAAGAAATGAATTCGATAAATACCTCTCGAACAGGACTTTGATTTCTCCATTGTTGTTGTTGCGGGTGTTGCTGATGTTGTTGCTGTCGTTGCGGTGGTTGTTGAGACTGCTGAGGTGGTCCATTATTATATGCATCTTCATAAATCTCTTCATCACGTTGTGCAGCACCACCACCTTTTAAAGCTTCGGCCAATTCTTCAGGCGTAACATCGATATTGTCTAATTTTTGGAGATTAGGTAAAGCACGTAAGACTATAGCGCGATAGCTGCAATTAGAATTTTAATAAGTTTAGGTTCATTTAAGGAACTAAAAAATGTATACATACTTTGGTCCAGCGGCATCAACGCATGGATTTTCCTCCAGCCACAAATTTCTCAGGTGTTGAAGGCCCTTTAAAAGTAAATAAATTAAAATTTTATATTTTATTTAAATTAAATCATTTATATTTTAAATAGTGTCAATAAAATGAGTAATATTTCTGGTCGAAAAGCACGTAGGTGTAACATTTTTTATTTAAATAAGCATTAAATATGAATTCAAGACTATTGAATAATAATGATATCTACTATTATTTGCGTAAATGCATAAAACCCACGCTATATTCATTCAATTTTTTGATAATTAGAATACATAAAATAAATTTCGCAAATTTGGAATAGAATTAAATACAAACAATCAACTGCCAAATTGAGATTAAATAACGACCTTAATTTATTTGTGTAAACTGGAGTCTGGCATTTTATTAAATACAGAAATTTGAAATCCTTGTTGATTAGGATTTTAAATTTAACTTATTTATTTATTTACTGTATATAAATAAATAAATAAATAAGTTAAATTTGAAATCCTAATAAACAAATATTCAATGATAATTTTAATAACAAATCTAAATACCTGAAAAAAGTGGATATGTAATATAAACCAATAATAAGTAAGAATATTAGGAAAATAATTTTAAATCTGTCGTACTCAATTTTAGATTAGATTATTTTAGATAGTAATTAAAATCTATTTATAAGTCTTATAAACGTAGCGTAGATCAATAATACATTACATGTAATATATTATTTTTTTTGCGAATTATTCAACTCGAAATTATGTAAACCACATCACACCTTCTTATAATATTCCCATTGACTATTAGCCAATCGATAGAAGACGAAATTCATTAATAGAATTAATAGAAAATACTTACATCAGACCGACATTGCGAACTTAAGTAATTTTCCAATATTTAATATACATAGTATTTGATTATTTTATATATAAAATTAGGCGAATATACTTGACGCTATCACTAAACAATTAATATAGTAATATTGTACTAGAAATTTTGAAATTGTAATGACGTTTAATAAGATATGATAAAAAAAAAATCAGTCAGTATACGGTAGGCAGTTTATATGTAAACATTGTTTTGGTATTACTCCTAAAAAGAAGCGAGACTCTAATTTAAAATGAATATACCAGCATCAGACACTAGTACCGGTAAGTTAAAGATAAAAAAAAAACTATTTAAAACTAATGAATCCAACCAAATAAACAACTAAAGTGCGTTCAGACTTATATTTAATATTTTTCTCTCTCTGTTGTTGTCATGATATCATTATTATATTGTAAAGTGCTGATGTAAAGTTGTTTCTATATTTTTTTATTACGTTGTGTATATGTACTTCTTCAAAAAAGTAAACGCCACAAGCATGTGTGGATCATTGATAAACTTAAACAGGCTAATTGGTGGACGGTTATTAGATGGGGGCTCAGCACTTAAAAATTGCTAAACGTTTTAAAATAAATAGAATATAGAAAATAATAACAGATGAGACAAATTCTGTGAACACAATTATTATGAATATGGCTTGATAAATAAAAACGTTAATATTCTACGAGCACCAATTCAGCGAACACATAACTCTAGGTATTTATTAGGATATGCATTTTATTTCATGAAAACAACTTGATACTTTAATATTTTTTAATAGAATTAAATGTTTAAAAATTTCATTTATGTATTGTCATTCGTAAATTGTTCTATAGCAAAACTAAGAAGAAAGAATATTAACAGAATAACAGCTTAAATTGTTTCATTACAGATCCAATAACAGTTCCTCCGATAGCCACTGTTTTTGATTCATTTATTAATGAAGACGCTGAAGAAGCTGAAGGCGATGGAATAAGAAAGGAACACATTGATAAGCAGACCGAATCGTGTAACGATATTTTGTCTTGGCTGTAATATTCAAAGAATACATTTAATTTTTGTTTTTTTTTTCAAAAACAAAATATTTTTTAGAAAATCTATTTTTATTTCTTTGTAGATGTTGTTGCTATTTTTGCCCAACTCCAAATTGTAGCTGTTCATTTTGCGATTGTATTGATTGTATAGAATACGATGGATGCGGTGGCGATGGGAATTGTTTTGGTGATTTTTGTGAATGCATTGGTGGTTGTTGTGAGTGCTTTACTGCTTGTAATGATTAGGAGTTCGAAGAAAAAAGAATAAATTAAAGTATACAAAACATTTCGGCAGGGTCTATTACAAATTCGTCCCTATTGTATTTTATGAAACATTCTACATGAACTACATATTATTAATAATGTTTAAAAAATTCCCTGATGAATCAATTAAAATTTAAATTCTAATGAATTGTTGATTTTTTTAATTAAATTATTTTAGAGCTATAATAAACAAAATTAATTTAAGAAAGATATTATAAACCTTTTCAAATCACAAAAAATATATAAATTGTTATTTATATTATACTAAATATATTCTAAAAACTATGAAGGCATTATAAAATGATAGAGAGACAATAAGAAAAGTGTCATCTTAATTTGTATCCCTTAATATTTTATGCATGCTAGACAATCATTTCCGATTTTTGTACACTCTCGTAATGTTAATATTGATATTGTGGACAATTAATATGAATTCATTAATTTATTTCTTTATTTATTTATTTATAATTGTTCTATATTAATGTGTTTCAGCGTACGTCTCTCCCACCTACTTAATGCTGGCACAATGGCTCAATATAACAATGATTACCTTCGTGGTACGACTTGAACAAAAAAAAATCTATTCCTTTTAGTAATTACACTAAACATTTATCAAAAGTATTTTTAAAAGAATCATGTTTGATGTTTGAGATTTATTTGCATTTTGTCACCTCCCCAAAATGAAAAATTGAAGAAATTATTTGCAATCATATTTATAATAATAAATTCGATTTACATATTTTAGATTAAAACAAAAAGAAAAAGAGATGTGAAGCAAAGCTACGACATTAGGTAGGTAAATAATTTAAATTCCTATCCACCAATTTATATTGAATAAGTATTTTTATGGTAACAAACAACGAGAAATATCGTTAAGTAAAATTATTTAGTTCTTGAATACGTTGAGTTTCATTCTTAATACATTTTCTTGGGATATACTTCAATAACGAACCAAATTTCGTGAAAATTCGTGGAATACGCAAAAAAAGATATCAAAAAAACTGAAATAATTCCAGACAAATATGTAATATAATATAATAAACGATTTTCTGACGCCGATATAGAAAGTATAGAAACATTTAAACCGCATTCAATTTCAGTATGAAAAAAAATCAGTCGGTATTCTGTGGCTAATACAGCGGGTTTGTTATTTGATAAATAAGTGAATCTATAACTAAAATGAATATACCAGCATCAAATATTAATATTGGTAAATTTAAAATGTATTATTATGTTGTTAAAAAAATTAGCTAAATATGCAATAGCTAATGTGAGATTATAAATATAATTTAGTTTTCTGATATATTAAAATGTTCTCTATGGTTGGAATGGCGCAATAACAGAATAATTTAATTTATGTAAAAACTATGTAAAATTTATAAATATCACTCAGTTTTGTTGAATTCAATTTATTTATTAATTTTTTGTTCTTATTGTGAAATAAAATTATTAGTAATTTTACAGCAACCGTCATTATTATTTTAGAAATATATTTTAAATATAGTGAAATTTTTAAAGGAAAATGTAATACTCCAGTTTTGTGCAGCAATCCAACCACATATTTTTTTTCATTTTTTCACTTCGAAAAAAATAAAAAAATTATTGTTATTAGTTTAAAATAAGTAATAACTGTAAGGATTCTTCTTTTTGTTTTTTTAAGTAAAAACAAAATAGAAATATTAAATTGAATAAAGAATAATTAAAGATATACTCAGAATATAGTTCTATAATTCAACTAAAATGTTTTTTTTATACAACTTGGTTATAAAATACATAAAAATTACGCAATATTGATAAGTATTAATTTATGCTTAACGTGGATATAGAACTTATAAAGCAGAAAGTTATACATACACATATCAATAAATTTTAATTTGAACACAAACGTTTACACTTCGACCAGAATATGCAAAATAAATTTAACCGAAGAAGCTTTGTTCATGCAAATTGTTGTTGTTACAACAAACAACATACATTAAATTCACTTTGGCTATTATTTGCACTTAATTTATGGTCGAGGTGTACATGTTTATTATGTGTTAATAGAGGCTTTCGCGAAATCACGGCACTCTTAAAAAATGCAACTAAATGTACAATAGCTAAAGTAAGTAAAGCATTAAAAATTTTCTCTATTTTTGTTATGATTGAATTTTTTAAAAATAATGTAAAAACGTTGACATATGATATGTTTTGGATAAATGGCAAAGCACTGAAATTAATAAAACAATTATATTAAAAAAATTATTTCATTATAGATCCCATAACAGTTGCTCCAAGGTCTTTTGTATCAATTCCTGATGAAGAAGAAGCAAGCGCCTTGGTACCATTTTGTGATGAGAGAAATGCAACCGTTCTTGAAACACTTAATCATGAAGACACGAACACTGAGAAAAAAGAGAGAAAATGCAAAGATTGCAGTAAGGACTGCACCGAAGATTTTTTTGATGAATGTATGGACCCGTGTGCGGCATTGATAGCTTGGCTGTAATTATTAGAAATAACTATTTAAGTTTGACTGTCATATACTTTAAAAATTAAATGTCAATGTTTTTCTATTACATAATAGATGTGAGAAGGCATGTTTAAGGCCAATTTGTGTATGTGAATGCTGTAATGGATGTGAGTTCTGTGATACTTGTGAGGATTGTTGTTGTGGGGATGGTTGTTGTGATGATGATTAGCAATTCTAAGTAACGCAAAGGAGAAACAGAAATGATTTATAATATATGTGAAATACTATCGTGACATACATTAATAAATAAGTTATAATCTTAGAATATATATTTAAAAAAAAAACTCCTGAATTTTTATTATTACACTTAGCTGTGCTAGTACTAAATACTTTTTAATAGTTCATTCTAATTACGCAAAAGAAAGTATCGCTTGGATTTCCATAGATTATCTTGAGATATTTATATTTAAATAAATATTTGAAATTTTACAAAAATGGACTTGTGTTTTGTAATATTAAACGGAAATTCATAGAATGCTACTCTTTAAGGTGCTTTTTTTTAATAATATTTTTGTCTAAATAAAAATGAAAGATGATATTAAATTCTAGGAACAAAATATAAATGAGTTCAAAAATATTTATCCGAAGATAATGATTTCTGGAAACATTAAATATATTATTCCACAAACTATAATTCAATAGCGTAATGCAATTTTTGTATTAAGACTTGTATTGTGTAAGTCACTGTAAATTATCACATTTATGTTATCAAAGCATTAAATCCTTATTTTTATGGATAGTTTTGAGGTAAACTCAGAATTAATGAATCCATTTATATTTTTAGAATAAAATAGATTGGTGGAATAATGTCTAATACTATATCAGAAGATGATGTATTTAGGTATTGTAAATACTGTGTTGGTTATTTTGATTGAATTCCAATAGAGATTGGACTATCAGAATTAAAAACTATCTTTTTATAACGTGTTCGATATGTATATGCAAACTCGTATACATATATGTGACCGCTATACTCAATTAGGTTAAAAAATATTTAGAATATCAATACCAAATTTTTCGAAATTAGACTTCATTTCTAAAAAGATTATTTACTATTCCTTCCTCACGTTACAAAATATTCCCTACGATACACGTGGCAAAATGAAAATGCATGAAATGTTTTTCTGATAAAAAAAACAAATAATGAACAGACCTGTTAATTTTTCAAAGATGAAGATTTCGTTGATACACCATCAGATCTCTCCTTTTAAAATTAAATACAATCATTAAATATTTAATAAGAATCTTAAAAGAAGTATTTTTGAACGACGCAAATGTTGTATTATTTTGGTTACACATTTTTCATCAAAAACTACAAAGATTCGACAAATGTACAAAACTTTTACTAAAATAATACATGAAATGATAAAGGCGAGGATAATGGTTTCAAGATATTTAACACCTTTTTTTTAATTTTCCTATTTCTGGCGTTTCTAGCCATATTTATTAGTAGTAAAAGTAATACGTAAAGTAGAGATTAATTAGTAATATTAAATATCAGAGTATAAATAATATCTTAATACGATTTGCATACAGCGTGGTTTATTTGACTTGTTGTGAAAATCCTTTTTTTAATTTAGCCCCACCCAGTAGAAAAAAAGCATTCTACCAAATGAGTTTTTTTCCTTGCCCCCTTGTATATCAGTTTTCTTCACACTACAGATCTGGGAATGTTTATCATAAAAATATATTGAATAGTATTCTGATTAAAATCTATTATAATTAATGGAAGCAGATAAGAATTCAATAAATGTATTATGAATATGAGTATTATTTATCTATGGCGCTGTTCATATATTACGTAACGCTTTTGGGGAGGAAGGGGTTTGGTGCTGTGTTACGCTTCATATAAAAGAAAAAAAAA
>JAABKK020052292.1:0-11509 GCA_011634745.2 Catotricha subobsoleta | reverse complement strand
TCAATGATAATGTTTTTTAATATAATTTGCATATTATTGTGATTTGTATGCAGAGTACGCGATACATAAGATGATTAGGTACAGTGTCTGTCAGTTATATCGTAAATATGATCGTACTTGAGCTCATATTATTTTAACTTAGTCACTGTTGAATATGCTGATAAGTGCCTCCCGTGTAAAAAGTATTTTTACTCAATTGTTGCTTGTGCAATATTTAACTGAATGAATAAAACAAAATTATGAAGTAAAAATTAACGGTTAACTGATCACGGTCGAATCACAATTTATATCTATGGTGATAAGGATATTGGACATGATATGTTTTAATATGATTTTTTTCTCGCATCCGTTGAGAATTTCATAAAATATATCTAAAAAGTTTTTAACATCGAAATTTGTTCTTGGTAATTTTCGAAGTTAGAAGATAAATCTATTTTCAATATTAAAGTTGAAATATGATGATTAAATAAATAACGCCAGAATGGATGCTTTGTTAAAATAACATCTAATATCACTAATAATAAAAATACATTGAACAAACCAAATACTGATATACACTAAATGAGATGCCTCTAGCATACATAAAAGCAATAAACCAAATCGATAATTATTGAAAATACCTCACTATGGTCGAATTTCCTAATTTTTAATTTTAAATTATGTTTACTTTCAATTAATCGCTTATATCGATATAATCCAATGAAAATTTTTCCGAGAAACGATAACTTGTATTTGAATAATCGTTTATTAAAAATAATCACGTCCGGAGTACATTACCGCTGTTTAGTAAACTCTAGCAAATTTAAGCTTCGGTAATTTATGCAGAAATAATATTTTGAATTGAAATTACGAGAACATTTAAAATTATGTAAATTTTCTATTATAAAAATCTCAACGAAACCAAATTCGAATGACATTGAAATGGTTGCAATACGCTATTGATATATTATTAATTGGTAATAATTAATGTGCTTCAACACAATATATAGCTTATTCTTGCTAGAAATATGAAATATTTTCAAATTAATAAAAAAAAAAAAACAGGCGGTAGTAAAACCGAGGGTGAATTAAGAGCTTCAAGTATAAAACATATAGTTGGGCTATAGCCTTAGCTAAGGTTTCATGTTCAGCGTGTACCTACTGCTGTTGAAATTAGGGGCGACTGAAAATCAATAAATTTTGAAAGCATTGTTATACTAATGTAAAATTAATATATTTAGATTCTTTCGCTTTCACTTTTTATTGATGAATAGGAATACATTCTCAGATATACTTTCTGCAAAATAAAAAAAAAATCTGATATATTCTCGCGTGTGTTTTTTTTTTTAATGACGATTTCATAGCTTTGGTATTTTTTTTTTTTTAATAAAATTTTATTTACGCTGTTGATGAAATTATTTGATAAACGAAATACGCCAGACCACTTACTCATTCTATTATTAACCTATATGTGTTCGTATAGTTAATAATTTTAAAATATGGTCGCTTTCGTATTTCTGCAATAAACCTTATTAACTACAAATTAAAAGTTCTAATCGAATTATACATACAGCATACAGCCATCCATAGATGCACACGCTTTTGATTTTAGGGAGGGGTAGATTTGAAAAATTAAGATAGAGTAATTTTTTTCCCATCGACGATTGCAAAACTGCTTCAAAATTAAGTTGAGAGCAAACCAAAAGTGGTTTTCAGTCTCCAAAATACCGCATAAAATACTGCGCTGTAAGCAAATCGTATTTTGGAAATCGAGATAGGGTGATTACTGATTTTGAAATCGTAGGGTAATTTTTTCAAACCAGCAAAATGTACTGCTTGGCTAAAAATCTAGGTAGGGTAGTTCTCTGAAACTTAAAAAATATACTATGTTCAGTTCAAAAACTTAAACAATATACTATTTTCGGCAAAATCGACATAGGGTAATATTTTTTTCAAATCTCAGGGGGGGTAACACCCCCCTTCTTCCCGTGTACACGTATGCATACAGGTAATAACATACAGTATAATCATTGAATGAGCACCTATTACAACATTACTATAATACAATAAACGTTTCATAATTAAAACGATATTCACATTTTAAACAACATCGACATAAATAAATTCTAATTGACTTTATTAACGAATGTTAAGTAAATTATAAAATATAATTATTTGAACAATATTGCTGTTGAAGGTAAAATATATTCTCTTTAATAATTACGCCAATTTATTAATAATAAAGTACCATTATTTTGAACTGTTATGTCAGATAGTGCACTTCCCTATGCCTTGATAACATGCTTATTGCTTATATATTCAATTATTTATAATTTCAATTATTCTATTTGTTTTTTCTTGTTCTTGGCGATTCAGTAAATATGCACGTCTACAAATTGCATTGTTTGTTCAAAGCAATTCAATTATGTGAGTAGGTTCAATTAAACCTTGGTAACATGTTTTGTTTTGTTTAAATACAATAGATATGTAATGAACGAATATGGATAAGTTGTGGAGCATCCTAAAGTTTGTTATAGGTAAAGCTTTTAAAATAATCTAAAAAAAAACGTAAACGTAAAAGAATGTCCTAATACCAATATTTTTTTTTACGCAATAAACTTTTCTAGGAATATTTCATCGTCATTTTATTTGGTACATACTTTTAAGTTCAATATTTAAAAATACTTTGTAATAAGTATACGTTAATACTTTTTTCCAGGTACTCTTTCATCTCTGGCTTAATTCATAAGCTTCAAGATTTTCATCGTCTTAAATTGTTTGTTTTAGAAAATAGTTTTTATCAAAAATGGCAAAAAATGAATAGAACTCTGTACTGAAATGCGAAAATATTTTTTTTTAAAAAATAAATTTAATATTTTTCATACGAAACGAATTATGGCTCAGAAATTAATTTTCGAGACAATAACGTTGTATAATTTATAAGAAGCTTATAAATTTCTGTGATCAAATATGCCATACAAAATGTATATGCGCTTTTTCTTATAGGTATAAAATTTTATACCATTTTTCTAGATGACATTTTGAACATTTCACTAAACATCATTTTTATCAGGTTTTAGAAATTTTTATAGACATCTAAATTGTATCTATTACATTTTAATGAAACATAAAACAAAAGTGCTGCGAAGTTTTAACTGAGGCACGTCTTTGTGTAAGATTTCTATTTCATAAAATGTGAAAAATTGGAAAAGAATCAGTTTCTCAATACAGACTTCCTGAATCAAAAATTCAACTGATAATTCTGAACAATATATTGTGAATCTAGGCCGGTTTATTTTTCGGAGATGTAATATAGTGAGTGATATTCATTTCTATTCCCAGAGAGTTTAGAACGTATCAACATTTTTTGTGACTGTAAAAGCTTTGCTAATGCAATTAATTCCCATGAGAAATGGTCTATTTTCTTTTATAACCAAGGGTCGAGCCGGTAAGTAATAAAAGTACCTATTTTTGTAATAAATTCAATAAATAATTTATGTTTGAAAAAAAATAAAAAACAAACGCCATCGTTAAATTTCAAAGAGACCATTTTCTTGAAATCTGTTTTTCGACGCAATATAAATTTACACATTATTACTTACAAATGATTAAATTTACATTATTTACATGACTAAAATCATCTTCTAAACAAATTATCGAATTTTAAAATTTCATATAAGAATTTTTATACTTCACAATTGGTTAATGCAAAACTTTTCGGTTAGATGCTACATTTCTAACCATAAATCACCTATAATTTAGAGAATATCCCATTTGCCAGAAAAGAAACATGTTCCGTTCATCACACTAATTAAAACGACCTGCACAGAGTACTAATGTAAATAACATTAAAAGTGAAAATATATAAATAATACTTAAAACCTTTACCTTTCTAGATAAGATATAAAGTTTTTACTATGATGTAAGTACTAACAAGTATCTCAGGAATCATGGTCATTTTTGTCACATTAGTCACGCATAGTTTTTATTATTATTCTCTGAAACCACGGCATTCTACTGTATGTAAAAAGAAAGAAAAAAATTTAAATATCGTGCCCGTTTGTTGTAATTTCGAAAGAACATAACCTCTGATATCGGTAAAGACAAATGACAAACATGAGAAAGTATTTTCAGTATGACATTTCACCATACACAACGATGTTGCTCGTGCAAAATTCATAAGTAAAATAAAAGGTAAGTACATATGATCTATATTTTCGACTTCTTTTTGCTGCAATTCTGTTTTGTTACGAAAATGTGACATTAATTTTTCTAAATTGATCAAAAATTTGAATGAAAAATAATTTGTGGTGCGTGTTTGATGGCAATGCAATGTAAGATAATTTACACGTAACGTGACAAATCCAAATTTTGAATTTTTTTTTTTAAACATATTGAATTACTTTAAAGAATTAAATCACAGCTACATTTTTCTTAGTGTTTTTAGTCTACTTCTCGAAACAATATAGAAAATATTCAATTACATTGTATATCATACCCTGGCAAGCCATCAAAGATGTGTCGTAACAGATATTTTTACTGAAGAATAGTGTGACTTGTTTAACTAAGTTCGAACCCACAGAAACCATTGAGCAAGCCTTAAATTAATAAGAATTACTTGGCAAAGATTAAAACGACATCGAAATTCGAAAAAAAATACAGAAAGAAAAGAGAAGAAATTCACACGGGTAATGTGACAGATTTTTTGAGTAACGTGACAGATCGCACATACAGGTCCATAGAACTAAAAAAAAATATTCTCGCTTAATTTTCATTCTAATCTCTTATGTCGTCCTTGAACTCTAACGTACTGGAAAAGAAATGCAATCGGTTCGTTAAATGCACAGATTTTTTCAAAAATGACCAACAATCCTCCAAAGTCAGTTCGCAAATTGTGTAACGTGACAGACACCTTTAAACGCTTATAGCTCCGAAACCATCAGAGATACAAAAAAAACTTTGTATGTAGGGGATTTTCATATTGTGCGATCAGAAAATTATTAAGATCTTATCTTTTTTTCAAGACATTGGCCAAAATATGCGTGTGAGTGTAACGTGACATATCTGAGACTTGACCATATATACTTATTTCTTACTTTTAATCTCAAATAAAAAAAAAAAAATAGTTATTTCATAATTTTATCAAGAATCTATCACATTTTTATGTACCGATTAATTTTATGATATATAGACATTTATTAAGACATAATTACAGTTTATTTATACTGATTGGTAAGCTAAATGTCGCGCGTATATCTTTTACTTTTAATTTTTATGATAACTATCGCTATTAATAAATTAAAAAAAAAGTTGCTAAAAACAAATTTGTAAATGTTATCTTATCAACTGAAGCTACATAAATACATTACGGCAGTACAAACATTTCTAATCAATATTTACTTTTAAAATCAAAGCCGCGCCATAATCACAATAAACATGCTGTTAATTAATTAAATTGTTAGAATTTTTTTTTATTACGCCGAAAAGAAAGCAGCTAAAATATTTTACAAAGGAAAATAAATGGCTTTTATTTTCGTTCAATAATATCAAACGTATTTCTTGAAATATAATATTTTAAAATCAGGGATCAAATCGGTGACATTCCATTTCATTCCATTCCTAAACAGTGGTTTTTTGCTATCTTTAAAAGTTTTATTGTTGCCTGTAAGCCGGAATTCATTAAATATTCTTAACGTAGAAAATAAAAAGCATTACCAATTAACAAAACCCTCTCACTTGACTAAAAGTAAAATTTAAATAAATTGATACACGACTTCAGTTTTTATTATTAGGAATTGCATGAGTGTTTCTTTTTTGAACAAATTTCGGGGTATTCTTCCTTTTTTAGGTATGAAGGATTTAGATATTTAGGTTACGACTTTTACTATAACAGGATATAATTTAGTTGGAATCTAACAAAGCGTACTGTAAATGTATGATCGAATAACATAAGCTCCGGCGCTATAGTTTACCACTTACAGATAGAAAGAAGACAAAGAAAATCACATTTTCATAAAAAAAAATTATAGAATTTTATTTATTTTTTTTTTTTTTAAACATGGGAAGCAATTCTAAAATAAAGCATCAGAACTTATTCAATTTCATTATCAAGATTCAAGACATTCTATCGGCCCGTTATTGATATATAAGGACAATTATTTGAACTACACGTCGGTCAATATAAAAACGTCCATCGAAAATGAAAATATTTGCTTAAATGAAAATTAAATTTATCAATACGAAGAATATCATAACCACCAATCCCAAATATTTTAAAATTATTTTCATTCTGTTTTCTATTTTGGGATAGTTACATACAGCCTTTATTTCACAATTCACAATAAATCAATTAAAACATTTTTTTTTTATACGTATATCCAATCCGTGTATTGTAAATCCTATGCGACCTCCACAATGTACATTGTACAACAACAACAACAACAACAACAACAAAAATGAAACATAAATAAAAATGATTTCCGTTAATTGCCTGTGTTCATTGTTTATGTAAAAATATAGATAATTTTCATACACACAAAAGAAAATATTCTGTTTGCCAGATTTTTTTTTTTTTTTTAAGTACACAACCGAAATTATAATAAAAAAAAAAAAAAAAAAATGTATAAAAGAGGCAGCAAGCTGCAAGGTAATCAAAATTCTGAAATTGAAAATTTTCTAATAAAGCTGAAGATCATGTTCACAATAATAAAATAATAACGAACAAAGAAAAACAACACAAGTTTTAATTACAATCTCCCTCAATTCAATAATTCAATTAATTGAACATTAATTTGTAAAATTGTATAAAGCCTTCTTCTTCATCGTCTATTAACATATACGAATTTCATGTTTTTAAATATTTTATATTTTGTGGAAATTTGCTATAATAAAATTCTTAAGTATTTCTTCATTTTTTTTTCTTTTTCTTTTATTATATTATTTTTTTTTGGTGGTTCACATATTTAAGTAAAGAATATTTATATTTACTTTCATCGTAAAATATTTTATTTATATATTTCTTCTTTTCCTTATTTTTTTTTATATATTTATTATTATTTTTTTTTTTTTGGCTGTGTGTTGTTGTTGTTGTTGTTGTTGCTGTGTTGTTTTTAAGGTTTTGCGTTCAGGTATATTATTTTTTATATTATATACTTAAAATGAATAAAAATGAATACACAAACACATATAACACACACTAAAAGGAAATCTAGCGAATGGAACGTATATAATATATATGTTAGGCTGAAACATAATTTATTTATGAAATTGTTTACATGTTGGGCTTAAAGTAATTTAAAATTTTTAAGAAGAAAAATAAACTCTCAACGCATATATTCCACATATAATACTTAACAAAGAGTGTGTTTATGTTTAGACACGAACATATTCTAATCTGAGCCTGAGTGTGTGTGTGGTGGTTACAGACTTAATCCAACTTTTAAATGAAATGAAAACTAATAAACCGAGCAAAAAGATTTCCGTTGTGGAAAAAAAACAAAACATAAATTTATATTTTAAACACAATTTATTTTTACTTATTTGCTTATGTGGGTACAAGCTTTTGTATTAACAAAAGTACAAGAGAAAAAAACAAATTTATAATAATAATAATATAATATCGCGTCTAAGTTTCACCTTAATTTTTCTCTCTTTTTCTTCGCATTTATATTTTCGTTTCAGCGAAGAATAATTATTAAACAAATAAATAATAAATATGCACAATTTGGCAATTTAATAATCATTCGCTTGTTTGTATGAAATTTTAGTTATCGTTTCGTGACTGTTATTTTAGTGTGTGCCATGAAATATTAAAATGTTGAATTTAATCACACAAATTTTAATAGGAAATAACTTTGATGATAATAAAAACACTCCTGTTTTTCGCCTCATCAATTGTTATGTTTTATGAGTATAGTTAGTTATAAGAATACTTCATTACCATTTTTCCTTACTTTAGGAAACATTCAAACGTCTCTTTTTGCTTTCTTCTTTTCTTTTTTCGTTTTTTTTTTTTTAAATACCCATTCAAGGGATCTTTATATTGGTGAATATAGAAAGTATTTCAAGCTACTTTTATGATATGAAAATGAGAACGTTGCTCTTTCATAAATTTTTCCATGACAACATTATGTGCATATAATAACAACTGACTACATTTGGCTATTATTATATTTTATAGGTAAAACGTGTTATCTAGCAGCAAAAATTTATGTATAATTTTGTAACTTTCAGTTTAAAGTCACAACAAATGTCTATTATTTTGCACTACCTTAGTTCAAAATAGCGAATGGTAGGTTTTTGTTTTACGATTTTGTAACAATAATAAAAAAAGAAAAAGCTGAATAATGGAAATAATGTCCATCACATTTTCCTTATTGCAAGTAACCAAAGTAAAAATTATATTAGTATGTATGTAATACCAAAAAGGTTAAGCATAAAATTCTCATGGGCTTTATCGATAAAAAGCACCAAGCCGAAATACGTCTATTCACCCTAACAATGTGAATGTGAAATAGGTAATAACCAAATTTTATTAAATATAACTTAATAAATTAGATTGTACATAGCTTACAGGCAGGCGTGTGTACTTTTCTATTACTTATCTCAGAGATTAACAAATATTTTGTTTCGTTATTGAATAACGAAACATAATATATGGGTATTCCATTTAGTTTGTTGTTCAATGCTATGTTGTTTCCAAATATGTCAATTAATGGCCCATTTTTTCTGCATTGAGTGCAGCTTTGTACTCAGTGCATGAATTTCATTGCAAAACTGACCCAGTGTAGAGATAATTGCCCTGAGAGAGTATACATTTATTTAGTGCAAAACTGAAAGCTAAATTTGGAAACACCATTAGAAATATTTGCAATAACATTTATATAGTTCTACATTACAAAAGTTATACCCTTAATATTTGTTCATCCTAACCTAAGATAATAAATAAAATCAAATATAATTTTATTTTTTTTCATTGAAATGCAAGGTATTTAATTCTGTTTGAAAAATTTGGTGGAAAATATTTGTTCAGTAAAATATTCGCAATGCAAATGAACTCATATTGTTCCGTAAATGGTCAAATTTTGTTTGTGAATGTACACATAATAAAATGGCATATTTTATTAAATGCTGCAAATGACACGAAATGCATTCAAATAAATTAGAATCTTCGTTTTGAATTATATTATTTTATTTTCTGTCCGCATATAAAACATAGTTCATTACCAGAACATAAAAAAAAAATAACAAAACTAAGTTAATATTCTTTAGAAGGTTAGAAAAAACGTAATAAAACTAGGAAACGAAACCAAAATAAATCAAATATTTATTTTCTTTATCTACGTATTGCTCAGTTATTTGCGTCAAGTGAAATTTTCTCATTTATGTACCGATGTATGGATAATAAGAATTTTATTAAAATCTATATAAAATTCAGGAGTGAAATATGTAACTGAAAACTTACGTTTGTGGATAGGGATGGCCAACGGGAACTTGGACTACAATTTTGGAAACAAAATTTAAATTTATTCACAAATATTTCAAATAGCGATAATTATTGGTGTGCTTCATTAGAAGGCGTTTCATGATATTTTTATTCGCGGAAAATAAGAACATAAATTTATTATAATTATTCGTGTGTTTTTGGTTTTTTTTTCTTTTGTAATTAAAAATATTGCAATACAATCACTATTTAAAATCAATTTAGGTCACCATCCAGTGATGATCGTTATATCTTAATTTAGCCACAAATCTTTTCGTTTACATTCACACTGCGTAGATATATACAACCACCTATTAATTAGATTTGCTTACTGTTTGCATAAATTATCTTTAAGTCTTAGTTTAAGTTAAACAGATAATAAATATAACTATCAAAGAATATGAAAGTAAATAGGCTTGAGGGCGGAACCGACATTCACAAGTGTATTTATGTTTTTTTCTTCTTCTTTTTTTTTTTTTACTGTGAAAACGGATGTATTTTATAATACATAATTATAAATAACAACACACTCTGGCTACAAGCAGATAAAAAGAAATCAGAGATTATCTTTAAGACACGTAAACAGTTATTAAAAAGAAATAATAAATTTGTCAGTGAGAAGGTAATCAGAACAAATGTATATTATAGTGAAATAACAAGCAATCGTTAAATATTTGTATCCTATAATATATATATTATCAAGTAATGAAATATATAAGTATGTAGTTACGAAAGCAAATATTTTTCTTACCTCGATAATAAATTGTCTGGAAAAAAATGTTTAAATGTATTTAAGCAAATGCTTTACAGTTTAAATAGAATCCACAAACTCTGTGCTTTAATTCACAATTTTAATTATATTATATAATTTATTGAAAACAATCTTGAAAATTTGTTTAACTGTTGTCAAAATTAATAAATTATTATAACAACCACGATATATATTTATACATTTAATTACATAATGCAAATAAATTAATTCCACTTCTGTAATTTTATCAATTCTTGTGAAAACATTGCAAAAGTCAACGGTATTGTTTAGAAATTATAGTTTATATATTTACAAATAAAACTGAACACTAAATCTCAGCTACAGTTCTATCTAATTAGGTTGATACGTATCACTACTAATCACAGCGACACACCGCACATCAGAAAAAAAAAATTGATATACAAAAATAATTGTTTGTTTTTGTTTTTAATACATTAATTGATGCACAGTTGGGTTCGGGTGTATTTTAAATTAAATTTTATTCTATTTTGAATAAAATGAAATAATAATTAATTTTAATTTGATTTCTGCAAAAATAAATAATAAAGTTTTCCATTATATTATAAATTCGAATTTTATTGGGGATAAGAAAAAGAAAAACTGGAAAGGAATCGAAAGGAATAAAGAAAGCATAAGGAAATATTGATGAAAAGTTTGAAGTACGAAATTCGAGTCTCAAATAGATAATTATATATTTCGGTTCCATGTTCAAATTTATTTCAATTAACTTAATAATGCTTTACTTTTTCTGGTATATTTATTGCTGGCGCGGAAAATACTTCCTAAGGGACAATTCACTATAAGAAAAACGCACAAAAAACTTTTTCATTATGTTGTCGTTGTCGTTATTTTAGCCTACGATAGATATAAATACCATCTTACTTACTTTAATTTTGTGTTGAAATAGAACTTTTTTTTTTCTCCATTCCTATTAACAAACAAGAGTACGATAGAATACATCATGAATGATGGAATCCCAAAAGTAAGTCTAATTCGTATAGTTAAACTGATATTGCTTAGTAGACGATCCGCTAAAATACAATACAAGTTTTCGTTCAATTCTAGTGTATATATAATACAACTATGAGAATATTATGTTTTCGATGAACATCGTCCGTAATTAATTTGGTTTTTGTGTTCAATTTCAATGTATAGACTTTTCTTACTTTGCCATAGTTCGATATATGTATTACTTTTATAATATACAGGGTGTCCCAGAGTCTATAGTCGAAACTTCTGGGATGTGTTCCTGGGGTCATTCTAAGCAAAAAATTATA
>JAABKK020052281.1:0-11509 GCA_011634745.2 Catotricha subobsoleta | reverse complement strand
GGAAGCAGGAAGAATTTCTAAGAATAATAATCATTTGCGGCATCTGTGACCTAGGACGATACCATCCTTGAGGGGGTATAACTCGCATTTCCTTCGACAAAACGGTCGCGAACAGAAAAAAAAACAAAACATGCGTGCTTCTATTACGTCCAATGTATTAATAATATTAATGATATTTTTTTTAAATTAGTGTGCCATTTTATCAATCATGGTTTAAAATAAGTTTAAAACTTAATCGAAGTTTAACTTGACAGTTCGCAAACATAAAAAATGATAAACTAAGTTTAAACCACCAAAATCGTCAGTTTAAACTCAGTTTAAAGTTAAACCACGATTGATAAAATGGCCCTTAGAGGTACAAAAATACATAATTTGTATTTTTTTGGTGAAACACCGAGGGTGAAACGTTTCACTTAGAGGATTTTCGGAAAATGGAAAACAATGTTGAAAAATAATTGTTCCACTTAGAGGAGTTATTACTGTATGCACTTTCTTCATATTTCTATTCACATGCACATATGCCTACACGAAGTTGCACATCTAGTGTATATAGTAAAAATCTGTGATTTGCTCTGCTATTGTAATTATGTGACATTGCAATTGTTTATCTATCTATATGAATGAATATTGAAAATAGTACGTTCTGCGTATACTCTGCACAATAACCAATCTTAAATACTTGCAGTTGCACTATAAGACACATCGCGATGACATTTCTATCCTCCAGTAAAAAATTCAGCTATGCAATCCAGCTATAAGAAAGAGTCTTTGTTTGTCCCCCAGTACTTTAGTCAACTACATAGTTCAACTATTCATTATAATATGTATGTATATGTGGCGATGTGCCTTTTAGTATGGCACGTACATAGGCACGGCATTCTAATGTAATATTAAGCGAACAGGAAAGTCGGTGAGTTGTGAATAAAATAATAAAATCTTATGCAAATGCAAAACTATCTTCGGTAAATATTTGTTGTTTGTCATTTGTTGTTTTTTGCAATCACAGATTAATTGTTATGAAAAAACACACATACATGTGGTATTTTAATTTTATCTACCTCTACACTTTGACCTAGTTTTAAACCAAACAGCTGATTGATTGTGAGAGCATTGAACCAAATGCAAATATTCTAATGTCACTCGCAAATTGAAGTTACACGCATTGTGTTAAGCGTTAAGTGCTTAATATTTTTTATCAATTTTGTTTTATAAAGAAAATATATTTTGACGTAAAGTATTTTCTTTCTTTTATATTTTTATGTTAAGTATTTTATTATCAATTCAAATTCATTAAAATAACAAAACTTGTGTATTGAAGAAAAAGAAAAGTGAAATTAAAGAGAAAAGATTGTATTTTTAAGCATTAAAATTAAATTGAGTGTTTCTAATCAAGTATTTAGACACCCACAATAATATTATTTAACCAAACACTACTGAAAGAACAGAGTTATCCACATACATAATTTGGTTTGTTTTCCTCCAAATTGGCATAACCACATAAAAATCACGTAATATGTCAAACCCTTTCTTGGTCTATATTCACGGCATACTAATCATATGGCAGGAATACGCCCGACATTTTTCTTATTTTTTTTTGTTGACATTTTTGTACAACAATTTTTCTGAATGAAAATTCATATTATTATTAGATGTGAGTTAAAGTGCTCATTATTATTGTAATATTATTTAAAATTTGAAATAAATTGCAAATTTATTAATTTTTCTATAATTAGCTTCAAATAATTTATGCTATAGTAACGGGAAAAATATTCTATTTACCTACTAAAAAGAATGTTCTTCATTGTAAAAAATTAACTGCATATCATTGCGTCTCCATTTATTCAAAATATGTTTCTCTCCTCCATTACCTCATTAGGTCGTTATCTCATATAGTAAGATATCGTGAGAATTTATCATGCGAATTGGCGTAACTTCTAAACGGTTGGCCGTACAAAAAATAACACGAAATAAAACTTCACCTATTTTTAGAGACGAATATTTCTCTCATAAAAACTTTTTATGTAAGATCCATCGTTTAGAAGTTATGCCCATTCGCATGGTAATTCTCAAGATAAATGAATTTATGTTGAGGATTTAACATGCGAATTGGTATAATATTCCTAAACGGTGTATCGTACAGAGAAGTTTTGTATAACGAAAATGTTCGTCTCTAAAAATAGGTGAAGTTTCATTTCCGTTTAGACGCTAATTCGCATAATAAATTCTCATCATAAATTCTCACGATATCTTTATATATGGGATAACGACCTTATAAAATATTAATATAAAAAAGCATGAAACATATACTTCCGCGAATTTCCAAAGCGGTGCGAATTCTCCATACAAAATAATTCGCGTGAGTAAAATATAATATTGAATTGAAACATTACTTTTATTGATGACAATATAAAAAAAACAATTAGGTAAATTGCGAGGTTTATATTAATATTTTAATATTTAATATAATGAAAATATTTATATTGAATATAATCAAGAATATTTGACAGTACAATATTTAAATATATTTATATATTATTTTCTTTTAATTTATGCCGCTATGTTCCTGATAATAATAATATATATAATAAGTAAATAATTATTCTAAATGTTCTCTAATTTAATGTAAATTTTAGACAAATACTTCTAACATTGAATTATTCAACGAAAACATATTCTCCAAAACTGCAAACACAAATTATTACGATTTTAAGATGTCTGAAGCATTCGCTGCCATTGAGTCAAACATTTTGCCCAGAGAAAGTGATCTGGACCCAGAAATTAGCCGTCAATTATCATTGGAAAACGATCTGTTCTTAAATAAAATTAAGGTAATCATCAATGCAGTGATTGATGAACGCGACGAATCTAATAGAGCATGTGAAATTCTGCATGAAAAAAATAATTCTTTCGAATGTATAATTGAAGACTTAGAAATGAAATTAACTGCAGCAAAATCTACAATTGAAGAAAATAAGCGAATGGATTTAGAGAAAAACAAAATTCATGTCAATTTAAGAAAGGAAATTAATGATGTCAAATCGAAATATAATGAACTTCAACAAACTCTAAAAGAATCAAATAGAGAATATCAGGAAAGGCACAGTGTTGATGAATCATTCTATACAACTAGACGCTTTGACGATTTGAATTCAATATTGAAAATGGAATCTGAATCAGAGACAATTATCGAATCACTGAATATTGATGAACCAAATAATTTATTGGAGGTAGAGAACTCAATTTCAAATGAAGATCATAACAAATCTTATGTACAAAACGATGAACTGAGAATAAATGAAACGAATGCAAACGTACAGAATATTAAGCCAGCTGAACACAACAACTCACAAATAGAAAATGTATTGGATTTAAACGCATCTGTTTTCAATGGAATGCATAATGAATCAAATGTTGATCCTCAAAGACCATTTAAAAAAAAAAAAATTCAATGCCATGTTTGTGAGAAAACTATTAGAAGTTTATCTAATTTTAGGTTACATATGCGAATACACAATGCTGAGAAACCGTTTCCCTGCAAAGTGTGTAATAAAAACTTTAGTCACAGCGGCACTTTATTTTCGCATATGAGAATGCACACAGGTAAGAAACAGTTTTTATGCAGTGTGTGTAATAAAAACTTTAGTCACAGCGGCAATTTAGTTGCGCATATGAGACTACACACAGGTGAGAAACCGTTCTCATGCAGTTTGTGTAATAAAAAGTTTAGTCAGAGCGGCACTTTAGTTTCGCATATGAGAATGCACACAGGTGAGAAACAGTTTTCATGCAGTGTGTGTAATAAAAAGTATACTGCAAACTATAACTTAATTGCACATATGAGAACACACACAGGTCAGAAACTGTCATGCAGCCTGTGTAATAAAAAGTTCAGTCACAGCAGCACTTTAGTTTCGCATATGAGAACACACACAGGTGAGAAACCATTTTCATGCAGTGTGTGTAATAAAAGGTTTAGTCGTAGCAGCAATTTAAATTCGCATATGAGAATACACAATAAAGCGTTCAAAAAAATATTATCAGACATTTAACCAAATAAATTAAATAAACAGATGTAGAATTATTTTTTTTTTTTATTATTATTAATTTGTTTGCGTCAATATTATAAAATTTCTTTAAAATAAAATGAATTAGATTTTATATTACATGCACCATTTTTTGGCAAATGTATTTATTACAAAAAAAGAAGAAAAATTCTTAAATTTATATTTCTTTTATAAGTTCACTCAGTGTTTGGTGAAAAACTTTTGATTGTTCAATACTTATACAAAATTGTAATAAAATTAAATTGTTTTATTTTGCAAAATATGAATAGACTGAATTTTAATTTATGTTGCTCAGCATGAAAAATTTATTCATTAATAATTTTTCTATTAATTTATATGAGCTTACGCCGTAAATTTTGAATGGGGACCTTTACTTGCGACTTGCAAGTTGCGACCGTAGGTCTGCATCCCTGCATGTCATATATTACCAAAGTCTTGAAAAACTATGTGGTATACAAATTTACCAAAAATGAAATATGGTTACGTGTTTGTAGTAATTGGTAATACATTTTTCATGTAATTTTGCCCATCTCTGCGATGTTTCATTTTTTTCCTTAATTTTTATACCACATAATTTTTCTACAAAAAGTTTCTAACCACCAACTCTCTGCTAATAAGCCTTTTGGTAGAACAACGAAATAAGCCATATTTAGATTTTACTGACATTTTAGCTCATAGAGCATTCTTGTTCCAAAAATTTGTTCATCTAAGCATCGGCCACAAAACACAAAATTCTAGAAAGTCAAAAACTTGTAACTGTGGCGGTTTAAGAGCTATGTGGTCAAAATGCCAGTAAAATCTAATTGTGGTTTACTTCGTTGTTCCCCCAGGCCCTTCTTATTATACAGTTTATAACTCATATCATTTATCTCTGCAGTTATATCTACAGCATTATTTATTTTTCTTTGTTTATTTCATCGTTGAATATATTCAAATTAACGTCGTTAATGCAGTACCCATACTATTTTACTAAACATTCTTTTAAGAGCCAACTTAATATCGAATTAAAAATTGAACATAACCAAAAAAAATAAATATTCATTTGACAAGTAAATGAAGTTGCATGATCTTTTGCGACGAACAACTTAACAAACTTTTGAAACCCATCAAATTTATTTTCATTAAAAAAAATAAATAATTTTGCACTTATTAAAATAACATCAACTATGGCACTCCGTTTGGTAAAACTATCAAAAGATTTAGTGACACCAGCATTGGCAAGAGTAAGTTTTATAGAAATATATTCAATTAAAATATCTTCTATCAAGTATTTTCTTTTTTTCTTCTCTAATGTTGATCGTAAATATTTGCCATTACATAACGATAAAAGAATAATGATAAATTTTTCGTCATTTTTTTTTTCTTTTTGTTAAATAGAATTATTCGTCAGCTGTTGCTGCTAGTGAAATTCAACATAAGTCACCTTTACAAAAGAAAAAATTGGTAATTGTTTGTTTTGAATTATACGATAAAAATTGGATAAAAATATCAAATTTGTTTGGTACAATTTCAATTGTGTGTGTTGTGGTGTAGTGATTTTCGTTTTTCATTAATTTATTTAGACAGCCATACCAAGTGCACAATTCGGTGGACGACATGCTGTTACTATGTTACCTGGTGGCGGTATTGGACCCGAATTAATGGCACACGTACGTGATATATTTGGTATAATTGGGGTACCAGTTGATTTTGAAATTATCGATATTCATCCAAATAGTGAGGGAAATGAAGATTTAGAATATGCCATAATGTCAATTAAGCGTAACGGTGTCGCAATTAAAGGTTTGATTATGATTTTCAATTGGTTTTATGATTTTATTGAATGGATATTTTTACAATTGAGAGAAGCGAATCATGTTACGGGGCCGGGCAAGCAAATTACTATTGTAAGATGAAAATTATTCGACACTTAGAACGAACTCGAGTAGTTTTACGATTCAATATGTTTTGCTGACGCTGTTCATGATTCGATCTCAGATGTGGTGAATTTTATTTTGAAAATTCTTAAATTTTAAATCTTTCGTACACTATTTCTTACAGGAAATATTGAGACAAAAAGTGAAGAAACCGATACGATTTCTCGTAATGTTGCGTTGAGAAATGAATTAGATCTGTTTGTAAATGTAGTGGAATGCAAATCATATCCGGGAATACCAGCACGCCAGAAAGATATTAATATTGCAATTGTACGACAAAATACTGAAGGGGAATATGCCATGTTAGAGCATGAGGTAAATATATGTAGAGATTTTAAAAATAGGTTGATTAGATATTTCGCAATAGGATGGATGTAAAAGAAGAGGTGGTTCATTGTTCACATTCCGATGCATGAACTTGTTTAAGTAATAATTTTACTTTAAAGAACACTGCATATCTTATTAAACGCATTTTATGGACAAATTCAACTTCAAGGTTGAACACCAATTTAATAGACGTAAAAAAATATATATACATGAATACATACAGAGTTGAAATGACCCATTTTGATAACATGTATGTTTATTTACCATGTATATTGCTGAAATTCTCTACAGCGCTGATTTACATACAATTGTAAGCTGGTAAAAAGTTTCCGAAAAGTTTGACTACATTTTTTGTATGTGCGCCTTTTGTCACCAACATACACAGTTCAGAATAGCCTTAACTAAGTCAATGAAAATCATTTTAAGGATCACCTAATAACGCAAATCATCTAATTTCAGTGATGAAGCACATACAAATTTAAAATATTTATCTGTTAATAACTTTCTAAATTGAATACAACTCTCATTAACTTTTCTTCCTAAATACACAGAGTGTTCCCGGTGTCGTCGAAAGCATGAAAATTGTGACATGTGAAAATTCTGAACGTGTCGCCCGATATGCATTTGAATATGGTTGGTAGAACAAAATATTAACAAAAACATACCAAAAACCAAAAAAACAAAAAAAAAACTATTTAATTCGAAAATTTTCTATTTTATGTCAAAAGCTAAAAATACGGGACGTACAAAAGTAACAACTATTCATAAAGCAAATATTATGAAATTGTCAGATGGTTTATTTTTGGAAACGTCACGTCGTGTTGCCAAAGAGTATCCCAATATCAAACATAACGATATGATTATTGATAATTGTTGTATGCAATTGGTATCAAATCCACATCAATTTGAAGTTATGAACATGACCAATTTGTATGGAACAATTGTATCAAATGTTATTTGTGGTATTATTGGTGGTGCTGGTTTATTGTCGGGCCGAAATTATGGTGATCATGTAAGTAAATTTGTTTCGTTTTTTTGTTTTTTATTTTTATAGTAAAATATTTGTGATTTGTTTGTTTAGAATTTCTCTAATTTCTAATTTGTTTTTCTCTCGATTTTTGACACATTGGCTAGTATGCTATTTTCGAGCCAGGTACTCGAAACACCGGTACAGCTATTGCCGGTAAAAATATTGCAAATCCCGTTGCAATGTTAAATGCTTCTGTTGATATGTTATATCATTTGGGACACAAAAATCATGCTGATGCAATTTCCGATTCGATTTATAAAACAATTTGTGAAGATAGAATTTATACACCAGGTCAGTATTGTTTTTATGATTTTTTTTTTCAATTTTCAACATTTACCGAATTGAAATGGATAATTTTATTAAAAGTAGATCAGAAGTATGTAGCTAACGAATAAAATATTTGAATTTAATACGAGAGTTTGTGAAGTCAACGACAACGAAATTTACTCTAAAGTATCCAATGCTATTTTGCGTTAACGATCTTATGTTTTTTCATAATCGTAAGTCTTCAGGAGAACATTAACGTTCAAGTTTATGAAAATGGAAACATACAATGATTAACGCAAAATGATTTTGAAGGCTTACCGTAAATTTGCTTTTGCTGATTTCGCAAACTTTTTAATATATTTAGTTTTTAAACGGCGTTTAGTAAACTTTTGGAATTGAATTGAAATTATTGTTAACAGTAAAAATACTGTTGACTGAGAAATAATAAAAAAAAAATCTTTAACCCTTTCGCGTAGCCGAAATTATCTCCCAAAAGTTTTCGGAGAGAAGTCAGTCAACTTTTTTCACTTTTCCCCTAAAATACCTCCCCCTCCCCACACCTGGATCCAATTCAACTTTGAACGATTATTATTTCAACAATTTTATAATTAATTAACTGCGTCCAGTCATAATTTTATATTCATGGTAAGAAACTGTCTGCGCGTCTATAAAGAATTGAGTTAGACACCATCAGTTTCGGATTATCAATATGATTATGATGTAAAAGGGATATTTCAATATTGGATAAGAGTTTCAGAGAAATACTTTCGAGAATATGTTAATAATTAAATGTGTAATTTCCACAGATTTGGGCGGTAACCATACATCAACCGATGTCATTCAAAATATATTGAAACGTTTGGCTGAGAAATCAATCCACTGGTAAATGTTGAGCACAATAATTTAAAAAAAAAAACCAAAAAAGAAACAAACAAACAAAAAATTTATAATTTTATTCTCTTTATACTATCGCGTTGCAATTGCGCTTGTTTTAGAATATTTTTTTTTTTTTCGTATTAATGTTATATTTTTTATTATTATAATTATTTAATTAAGTAGTGGATAGACCTTAGAGCACAAATAGCATATATATAGAAAATTAGTTGCTGTACTTTAGCCAATTTTTTTTTTTAAAAAAGAAAAAAAATATTATTTTTGTTTTGTAAATAATGTGACAAGCAGCCAACCGCAGACGTACTATTTTCCATGGTTGTACCCGCTAATAGCGGCGCTAATGCTACTCGCTTGCTAGTAGCAGAGTAGTGATTGCTACTAGCGAAATTTAAAAGTAACGCCCGCTGGTACAGGTACAGGCTATTTTCCATTACTGCCAATCACACTCTAGTCTACATTCAAATTCTTTTTTTTAAAACAAATCGACTTTTTTTTTTGTCTCTTCGTATCATATTTTAAATGCAATCGAATAATCATTACGCTGATTTCTATTTGCATAAATTATTGCCATCGGTTGTATATAATTACAAATTATGGGTAATTCATTCAATTTCAATGTTGAATCATGAAACTATATTACACATGGAAAACATCTAGAGAATTTTAGTTTGACATTGAGATATTAGCGTCGATGGATTGACCGATTTTAGTAAATTGAATCGAGTAAATAAAATAACATTTTATGCTTCGTTATGTGTACAGTACTTGACTTGACACACCCACATATGATTCGTGGCCTTAACAACTGCGGCCAATTGAGATTTATCTTCAGGGAATAGTGACAACACCTACACTTAAAATCATTTTCATTATTTTTCACGTTTGGTGAGAGTTTAATTGCCGGTACGATAAATAGATTGGTATTTAGTGAATTGTTTCCACGCTAATCAGCAAAGAAGAAAAAAAGACTTTTATCAAGTTCACTGTTATAGAATGAATTTGTATAAAAGATTTTTGATTCTATTTTTTTAATCAATGGACATGAAATACAAGAGAGATAACAACTAAAAAAAAACTAGTTATCCAAAAACAAATCGCGACAACGTAAATAATTCATTTTGTTTAATATCGTTTGCATTTGAAAATGGCAACGAATTCAATGCAAAACAATTTGGATTAGGTAATTTGTGCATGAAAACTTTACTAACATCAACATTCAGTACTTAATTATTTCAAATCATTTGAATTTTTTTTTTATCTAATTCATAATTTTGTTGCACAATTTTGATTATTAGTGAGTTTGTAAAATTTACGTAGACGCTAACGTGTACGAGTACGTTGACAATAGGCAGTTAGGCGTTGATTCCGTATATGTAGAACGTAAAATTTAACATGGTGTGGTATAGAGTATAGCTTATTTCTCGTTTACTTTGACTTCTTTGTGCGCATATTCGCTGATATATGATTGATAATGCGTACAGATTAACTTACAGAAGTGATTCGTACGGTGAAATTTACATCAAACGTACATCGACAATATCCATGCAAAGAAGACAAAGTGAACGTAGAAGGCTATACGTCACCATGTTACATCTTAAATTTTGCGCTAACTATCTGTCTAATAACTTTTCTTTTAATTATTATTATCGTACTGAAAGTGTCTACATAAATTTAACAAACTTCCTATTGAAAACTAGCATATTATAACGAATAACCTAAATGTTCATTAAGTAAAATCCCATCCATTTAACCCCATTTCTGTTTCTGTGCGAGACGAGAAAATACAAACAGTTGGACGAATACGTGATTATTGCACAACATCTATTGCATGAAATTTTTCTCTTCGCATGGAAACTTAGAATAAAAATCATATCCAGCATCCGCTTCTTTTTTTTTAGTGCTAAGCTTACTACACACAATTACAATTAAAACTCCTCCATCTGATATTTGCATGCTTTTATAAGAACGTTGAAACCGTCAATTTAAATTGGTTTATGTATTTTAGTGGACTGTTTTTGGTTCGTATTGAGTCAAGCCCCCAGCTAATAATAAAAATTATAGATTTTTTTTAATTTTATCTAAACTTAATTTATTGAATAGGGCCATGTCCTGGTAACAGATAAATCAATCTGCTGGAGGGCAAACAAACATGTTAATTGTTTATAGCTCGAATTTTTGTTTGAAAAATTAAAAAACTGCTTAAGTCGACTTATAGGAAATCGACCCCAAGGAATCCATTTTTAATATTCCCCGAAGATCTTAGGCAACCCGTTAAAGACACTGTAGTACAGCAACCAAAACGGGCTGCCTGAGAATTTCGGCGAGTATTAAAAATGGATTCCATGGGGTCGATTTCCTATCTATCGGCTTTAACATTTTTTTTCATTTTTCGAACAAAATTCTGAGATATTTATGCATAAACATTAGGGTGGATCGAATTTTTTTTTTCATACCTTCTACCATCACTTTTTTAGTTGCATTTGGTTTTCTGATTAACGTGTTGAAAGGATTTTGAAAATAAATGGGTACTGGAGGTCGGCGAAGTTGTGAAAATCGCAATATTTGACCGTGTTTGAAGCATTTTATCTCTCGGCAGTTAAAATTATAAATAATATATTGGACACTCGTAGTTTACTAACGAAGTTCGTAGTCACGCGATTTTGAAATATAGTTTTCTTTTCGTGATACTACTAGATAACTACGAACTTCGTAGTAAACTACGAGTGTCCAATACATTATTTATTGTAACTGCTGAGAGATAGAATGCTTCAAACACTTTCAAATATTGCGATTTTCACAACTTCGCCGACCTCCAGCACATCGAAGCACCCATTTATTTTCAAAATCCTTTCAACACGTTAATCAGATGACCAAATGCAACTAAAAAAATGATGGTAGAAGAGGTATGAGAGAAAATTTGATCCACCCTATTAAACATTAGGGCGCCCATCCAATGTATGGGGGAAAAAATTGGGTCTTAGATTTTAGGTCTCAGGGTCTAATTTTGTTCC
>JAABKK020052270.1:0-11512 GCA_011634745.2 Catotricha subobsoleta | reverse complement strand
TTTCATTCAATGAAATATCAAAAAAGTATCTTAAAAAGTATCTCAAAAGTATCTCAGATAAGGTATAAGATAAGTATATATCTTATCTTAAATTTTTATCATTATACTAAATCTTAAAGCATTTTCGGAGATAGTTTTATCTTATCTGAGATACTGTCTCAGATACTTTTTTTTTATCAAGTCTGCAGTTCCGCCATACTATACCGTATGTTTCATTTTAGTTGAGACTCTAACTGCCTCTCATTGAAACAGCACTATAGGCGCTGCACACGATTATTCTTATTGAAAAGTAAAAATTTCGTTATCATTTAGCATACTTACTAGACAAAAATATGTTATATTCAGTAGTTTATGTTTCTTGATGCGTTACGTTCAAGGCCGTAACCAGGCCAAACATTTTAGGGATGCTTGAGCATCAAAGCCTGCCTACTTAACGGGAGATTAAGCATTTAAAAAAAAAAATGCGCTTTCTGAGAGTTGAAAAATCGATTTCAGTACTCAAAAATTTTTTTTTCCGTGATTTTGTTTGGATTTTATTTCAAATGGTTTTATTGTACGCAAATTACGACAACATTCAGTGATAATCATAGAATAGTATATTATTCTATGGTGATAATATTTAGTTAAGTTACAAGGCAAGGTATACATATGGAAATAAATATATATATGTATATTAGACCAACCCGAATTTTTTTTTAACGGACTTCTAAGCATTTCCTCAGAAGAAACCATGAGTCGAAAATGCAATGTTGATTTACCCAAGCCACTTGATGTTTCATAGTCAGCCAAAATTGATGCCGTCACATACATAAAAAAAAGGTGTTCTGATTTTTACTTCATTTTTGAGAAATTTGGAAAATTTCAATTAGAAAAATTATACACATATTTTTTAGTATTAAGAATATGATGCTTCATCTATTATAAATATTTTAAGCTATTTCTGAACCAAATTTGACAAAAGTTGCATAAACGGGGTGAAAAATAAGGCGAGCAAAATCGCCTCATTTGTGTCTGAACTGATGCTTACTTATATCAAAACTTCTCTACTTTCTTAATTTGTTGTGATGCTTAAAATTTTTGGGCATGCTCAGCATCAATTGCATCTATGGACGTTACGGCCCTGGTTACATTATAAATGGGGGAAGGGGGGTTTGCGAATAAGTTACAAGAGCGTTACAATAGGGGGGTTGGGGGTCCAAAAATCTCCGTTTTTGCTTTACGTAATTTATGAACGTCCCCTTATTTGCACCACAGATATAAATAATGCAGTTATTAATAATATGTTGCCAGGTAGTTTCAAGAAATTGTATCGTAACACCATGCAAAAATGTACATCTCTTTGGAATTATTTGAAACGGTCACCCAGTAAAGCCAAAGAAGCCTTAAAAATAAAGATTGGAAAAATATTGAAAACACCTTGTCCAACTAGATGGAATTCATTATTCGACTGTATAGTAGATATTAATAAGGTCGATAATCAAAAACTCAACGAATATTTAGTTGAAAAAGTTTTAATTCATTTTTCGTTGACAACCTTGAATTTTTAAATGAGTACTAAAAATATTTTACTCCATTAGCTTTTACTTTAGATAAGCTTCAAGGAGAAAAAAATATATTAATGGATGATTTAATACCATGTTTGATTAACTTGGAATACAGATTATTATTACTTACCATCGTAAATGGAAACTAAAATGGATTTCATCAAAAATAAATGAGCTAAAACCTGAAGATTCTGCAAAACAACAGCTAAACCGAGATATTGCTAAAAATATTTTAACTAAGGAGATGAGACTTATGTCATCGTCAAACATCACAAACTGAATGTGAAAATCCAAGGAATCAGACAAGAAATTTTTCAAATTTATTGACTTCAATGAAAACTGTAATGACATATAAGAAAATAATGACAACGCTCTGCATTTGGAATTAATGCAATATTTATGTGATCAAAGCAGCTCTCTCACGATCTTGGAAAAATATCCATTAGTTAAACAATTTTTTTTTAAATATAACGGAGGTAAAGAAATTTTATTTATTATTATTTTCTCAATAATTTACTGTAATCTGACACCTTTTAACAGGTCTTCCATCCTCGGTGGAAAGTTTATTTAGTTTTGCAAAAATTGTGATGGCTCCAAAGCGAACTCTTTTGGAAGATGTGAATTTTGAAATGCTTTCTTTGCTTAATGCAAATAGACGATTTGAAAAAAGTTTGGACAATAATAATAATGTACTTTAATCATAATTTATGTTAATTTATTATATCCAAAGAAATTTAATTTATATAATTTAATTATAATCGTATTATTTTTAATGAATAAAATTTATTTTTAACAATTTGTTAAACGAAAACGAAAAATAAATCAACAAATATAGTTAAAATATACTATAAACATGCGCACACAAATTTAAAAAAAAGTATCTTAAAAAGTATCTGAAAAGTCTCAGATAAAATATAAGATGCGAGTATCTTGTCTTATATCCTATCTTAAATCTATTATATTAATGCATCACCATGTCAAAATGGGTTATCTTCAACTACGTTCCGATTTTCTGCATCAACTGAGCTTAAATTTGGATATTAAATATTATGCGGGTCTTTTCTTGAAAATGAAAACATTTTACTTCATTTTTGAAAAATTTGGAAAATTTTGGAAAAAATCAAGTATTGGTTTAAAATTTTTGTTTTTTCTTTTCTCTGATGCATGTGGACGGATTTTTATGGTCAAAATACCAAAAGACGCATAATTTTTTTTCCTTAAAAAAAATATATTTTTTTGAACTATTTCGTTTTTGGGTCGTGGCACCCAATTTTACTTCATTTTTGAGAAATTCTGCGAATTTTGAAAAAAATCAAGTATTGGTTCTATAATTTTTTTTTTTTTCCGATGCTAGTGGACGGATTTTTTTGGTTGAGATACCAAAAGACGCAGAATTTTTTTTTCTGCATAAAATTTTTTAAAATCACCTCACTGGATTCGGAGATATGGGTTTCTTTTGAACTTTTTCTATTTTGGGTCGTGGCACCCAATTTTTTTTCACACATAACATTTTTAAAATCACCTCACTGGATTCGGAGATATGAGTTTCTATAGCTTGATATTTAAAATTTAAATATGGATCCCTGACTTCTACGCTCAATTTATTGATTAAAATTTCATATAATTTTGTAATCTTGGACTTTTTGCGTTCCGTTTGGTGAACATTTCGTATTTAATTATTTGTTTTCAATGTCAGACGAATATTTTGAAGTTAGCGAAGAGGCAATAACAGAAACATGAAGATAATTTTCAATTGTGTTTGAAAAGGGAATGAAAAATAATTTAATTAATTAATTAACTTTTAATGATTTCATTTGAAATTTAATTTTGAATTGAGTGATCTTAATAAAAGAGAAAATAATTTCGTTAAGAAACATGTTTCAGTCAGATTAAATATGGAGGAAGATGCACGAAATGTAATTTAATTGAGATTTAGAAGAACTTAAAATAAGTAAAATAGCCGCAATCTCCATTTCATTACGAGTCGAATCACCAAAATCAGAGATCAGATTCTTTTGAATACAAAAATCATTCGTCAACCTCTACGGTGGAGTTACAAAACAATTATGAAATAATAAAAATCACCAGAAAATGAATAAAACTCGTGAATTTATTTCTGTTTGTAATTCATTTATTTCATTTTTATTCAGAAAATTCAATATTCTTAGAAAAAAATTGTGAAAGTTGGAAAATTAAACAAATTCTTAAATTCATGATTTCTAAAACTAAACATTTTTTTCTTTTCTTTTAGGTGTTTTCTAATTTAAAAATTATAAGTTTAATAAATGAAGTTTATAATAATAAAATAGAATGTTTGCGAATTTTTTGAATTAATGTCGTTTCTTTTCGTTCTTAAGATGCGATTTCATGTGCGATTTGAGCCCCTTCGAATGATTAAATCTTTTTGGGCAAACAGAGCAATGATACGCTCTTTCATTTAAATGGATTTTCAAGTGACGGCTAAAATTACTTGAATCACTGAATTTCTTCCCACACACATCGCAATTAAAAGGTTTCTCTCCTGTATGATTTCTAAGATGTTCTCTTAAGCGTGGATGTTGACTAAACTTTTTGTTGCAGACATGACAGGTGAATGGTTTCTCACCAGAATGCGTATGCATATGTCTTTTTAAATTGGAAGAAACATTAAACATTTTATCGCAAAATGTGCAGGAAAATGGTTTTTCTCCCGTGTGAATTCTTAAATGTTCTTTTAAATGTCCCAACCGACCAAACTTCTTATCGCAAAACGGGCAAATATGCTGTTTATCATTCGAATAATGACATCTCATATGTCGCAGTAAATCGATTTTAGATGACTTGGGCTTATAGCAAAAATGGCACTCGAATCTCTGAAAATAATCAGTTGCAGATGGAACAGTGAATTTATTTCGTTTCATAGAGCATTTTATGATGTTTTTCTCTTCAGTGCGCACCTCGGCCTTGCTACGATTTAACGCATGTTGCACATTATGTTGACTAACAATAGCGTTCGGTGTAAGCGCCACTTCTGAGTTAGTTGACTCGTTGAAAACTCGAGTTAGGCCATCAGCTTCTTCAGCACCAAAACCGAATAATGGATTTACATCACATTTTTGCTCTAGCACAGCTATCTGGTTTTTAGCTTTTGATAATTCATTTTTTAATACTTTACTGCAAGCATTTCGGCAATTTAATTCAATGAAGAGTTCTTCCGTTTCGCTTTTTAACGATTTATTTGCATCCACCACTTTTTGCAACTTTCCTTCCAATCGATTATTCTCCTGAATGACTTCTTCGTCGATTACACGCTTCATTTCATCCTCATTCAATCGTCTACTTGTTTGAAATCTGCGGAATGCATAGATTGCTTGTTGACATCGCAAATGAATTCGATTTTCCTCTTGAGACATTTTGAAAATTCTTTCACGTCTGTTAAAAAAAAAGAAGTAAAATAAATTAGAATCTCACTCAAAAGAAAAAAGAAAGTGAGCAAAATAATGAAATTAATAGAAAATAATGACTGGAATATTCAGAAAAAAATGACGAGTGACGGACTTTACTCAAAATTAATTCACATTCCAATTGAATTTTATGATTTGAAATGATTTCATAATCATCGAAACAAAAGTTTTTATTGGCAAATATCAGAAGTGTTTTTGCATTTGTTGAGTAACATTCGCGAATAATTTATTAATAAATTTACCTTAATTTGGATTCCAATTGAATTGAATTTTAGGCCACACTTTACACGAAAATCCACAGTTTAATATTTTCTCTTTCGTTCACTTGAATTTGGGGAAATTTCTAGAAGTATATAGAAGCGAATTTGATTTTTTGAAACAATTGGAGTGATTTGAAGAAAACCGCGACAGGTCAATCTGACAAACAGAAGCCATCGATGCAATTCCAATATTTACCTTTATTTGAGTCTTGCTACACTTCGTATTTGATTTTAAATCACTCGCAACACTACAATTCAGAAACAATTTAAAACGTGAAAACAATATGCAATTGAATAAAGAAAATATTTTTTTATTTTAATGTTATTTCTAACGCTGAAAAAACAACCAAATTAATTTTATCTTTCAATAAAATGTCAAACATTATATTTAAAATAATATTGAATGTCAAATAAACAACGGTGGACGGTGCTCACCAATACAATACACAATAATGATTTAAGCTGGTGTTCCGCAGAGAGAAAAAGAGTTCAATTGAATGCCTTGGTTGGTCGTCACTTTGCTGGTATTTCGATTTAGGTTTGCGTACATTTTATGTGTGTGTATTTTATGAAAGCGATGCGAGATTAGATGCGTTGTGTCGATGTCAGTGTCTTACGTGGGAAACAAGAATAACATAAAATTTACGAACATTTTCGTTTTGCAATTGATTTCTTTATTTGTTAAAAATTAGTTAATTCCAAGCGCGATTTGATAAAATATTTCATAAGGAACGGAAATAAAATTTCTCAAAAGAATGAATTCAATTTATTTCAATTTCAACTCAATTCGTTTGATTCGAATCAGTAATAAACATTTTATAATCTTTTCGCAGAGATTCTTTTGAAGAATAAATAAGATAAATTTCCAATGTAAGAAATTATCACTGCATCCAAATGTAAGTAGTATATTCCATGTAAGTATTTTTGTATTTGTTTGCATTATGATTTATTTATTTATTTATTTCAATCAACTGATTTCAAAAATCATTCTGACAAATTATATAAAAGTAAATGACCTGGCGGGGGACTGCTATATATTTGTTCAGGAAACCGCCATAAACCCGCCACAGAGGGTGGATATTTTATTGAATATTTTTACAATCTCATGACTTATGTGTATATAATTTATAAATATTTACAGCAAAGCTAACTTTCAGATATGAAAAATATTATATAATATTTGCATTATTTCAATTTTCACCATTACCTTGCCGATTATCACTTGGAGTTTTTGGATGTATACACTTATGTGCTTTAATACGCGAATGAAATTCATTACGCGAAAGAGAATAATCAAAACACTTACAGTCATTAATTTTCTTTGATAGTCTTGTTATTGGCTCGTTCTCACCATAGTTAGTTCTATGTTTTTTTAAATTTAAGAGCGTATTACTTCTAAATCGACGAGGCAGAACATTAAATCCAAATTTGCCCAAGATCGTAGGAGAATCAATAGAACCAGTCACCACATCAAATGCAAACAACAATTCAAATTTACCCCTTCTCGTTTCAAGAGTTTCAATATTAAAAATTTAAAGGGATCCCAATTTAACATTCTCAATGAATATTTCAAGAAAGTCTTTTGAATTGATTCAATTCTATTTATATGAATGTCATAGAAAGGATTCCATATAATCGAACCATATTCTATTATAGGACGAACTAATGAACAGTATATTCATTTTAGTGAGTATGGATCATTAAAATTTGAACACGTTCTCATTAGAAAGCCTAGTCTTGATCTAGCTTTAGCAATTTGTTGATCAACATGATTGACAAACGATAAGTCCTTATCCAAAAGGATGCCCAAATCACTGACTTCATATTTACGAGATAATTTTTGATCACTTAAGTAGTAATCTGAATAAATTGGATTTTTTGATTTCGTGAAACTAATAATGGAGCATTTGTCAAAGTTTAAATACACACAATTTATCTTACACCACTTAAGAAGAACATTGATTTCTGATTGCAAAACAGCACAATCAAGTTTATTGTTGATTCTCATAAAGAACTTCAAATCATCCGCAAATAATTCATTCAAAGCAACCTTAATAAAATACGCCAAATCATTGATAAATATTAAAAACAATGTTGGACCGAAATGGGTGCCTTGACCAACACTAGATAACACATCAATTATATTGGAGGAAAAGATATGGCCAATTTTCACTTTTTGAGTTCTTCCTTTTAGGTAAGAACTTATCCAGCTGACAATTCATTACTAATATTATCCTTTGGTCCAGATTTATGTATAGGAGTAATATAAGTTATTGTAATAATCCGCGAGAGTTTGACCTTATATGTTAGCGTTTTTCTTATGTTTATTGGATTATCTGTCCTTCATTTCCACTTCCGAGTCTTGTTAAACCACTACACTATAGTTCATTAAAAATGCATACTGTTTTATTTTTTCCACAACTTAACTTAGTATAAATTTATTAAACCATTGTCTTTTAGCACAACTTATTACTTTTTCAAATTGTTCTCAAACCGTAATTTAACTTAACTTAAAACTTCTTAAATACTAACTTAACAATACAACCGTCCAACTTAAAACTAAAACCGAGACTGTTTTTTTATTCAATTATTATTTTTCATTTTAGTTTTATTCATTTTTTTTAATTTTTGGATGCAAAATTCCATTCTCAGGCTTTTTGTCTGTGAATGCAATTTTGCATTTTACGGATGCAACCGGATATTTTGTTTCATATTTTATTATTTTCTTTATTTTATTATTTTTTTAATTATTATTCTTATCAACTGCATTTTATATATATATATATTCCGTATATATAATATATATACAGTAGGATGGCGACAACCTGGTCGCCACACTACATTATGAATGGGATTCACTTTAACTTTTTATTTAGTCATTGTTTCGATAGGATTTCTGTTCATTTAATCCAACTCTACTGAAAATATTTTAAAAGCAATTGAATTCATTTATAAATTTTCTCGAATGGTTTATTGTAAAAAGTTTCAGTTGTAGAAACTGGAAAAAATGCACAAATCAATAAACAAGATTTCGGGTACCGTGCACAAACATTCCAACAATATTTGAAAGAAAGATCTGCAATAAGAACTAGAGAAACGGATGAGAATAAAAAAATGCTGAATTATAAATTTTAAATACGTCATTAAAATTCATTAACTTCATCAAAAAGTAAAAAGTCTTTATGCGAGACACAAGGCGGCAGCTCTGGCATATTTAAGATACATTTTAAATAATTGTGGTTGAATCGAATATGATCCGAAATGTGATGCTTGGACTTTGGTAGATATTTATTGGATACTCAAATCTACTCAAATCTGTTTTCTAAATTGTAAATTATAATATTTGATTGTTGCATTCAATCAAAAGCAATGCCTACTGTGGTTCCTGTTATTCGTGGGAACTTCCTTACTTCGAATTGGCGGTTTTGTCAATATGAAAGGGAGCGAAAAAAGTACTGTGCGAAAATATTGTTTGATCAAAAACGCATGGAATCAATTTCAGTTTCATTAAATATTATCAGAAATACAATCCGTCGTGTTTCAGGTATCAACTCAGATATTTTCCCGATAATTTAACATTTCAGTTAATTTCAATATTGGATTGCGATGCTTACACATTAAGTTACACCTTAATTTCAGTACAACTTTATCAGATTACCGATTGCAATAAAACATGTGAGGGGATGGGTTTGAAATCCAAGGAACTGTTTTTTTTTTGTATACTACCAACGGAACACCCTTTAAACACACATAGATTTTCTTATTATTTTGCAAATTTACATTCTGATAACTTTTATTGAGTGTACAGCAAGCGCGCCAAAATCAGTTGAGCCAAACGATATAAAGCCAATCGCAAATTAGCCAAACGCGACAAAGCCAAAAGCATTTCCGCCAACAATTTTTTTCAAAATTCGAAAGTTAGCAGCACAGCCAAAACGCATTTTAGCGAAACCGCATTTTAGCCAAAATGCAAATTTGCCTAAACGCAGATTGGCCAAAATTGAAATTAGTCAAAACGCATCTAAGCCAAAATGCAAATTTGCTTGAACGCAAATTAGTAAAAACGCATTTAAACCAATTTTTCTTAAACGCAGTTCAGCCAAAATTGAAATTAGTCAGAACATATTTTATTCGAAATTAAAATTTAAAAAATCATATTGTAAAATTAAATTAATGAAAATTAACCTAGACAAACTTTAATAATATATAAATATTTATAATTATACTTTAGATACGATATAAAAATAATAATAACGTTTCGAATGGTCATTAACTCATAATGAGCTTGTCCTAAGTAAAGATCAAAAAGCAGAAGGAAGTATAGGGTTTTAAAGCAAATCGCACATAAATCGAACTTAATTTCAA
The DNA here is from genome assembly GCA_011634745.2 of Catotricha subobsoleta. Classification (NCBI taxonomy): domain Eukaryota; kingdom Metazoa; phylum Arthropoda; class Insecta; order Diptera; family Cecidomyiidae; genus Catotricha; species Catotricha subobsoleta. The sequence continues at coordinate 1,900 of JAABKK020052270.1, read as the reverse complement.
ATAATATAAGAAATAATATACCCCTGATTAACTCTTATATAAAAGCCAAATTTTATATTTATATATACATATTTATATTTTTTTGTAATAGCATAAAGTTTTTTTTTTTTTTTTTTAGTTTTTCTTAGAGATTTGCCTAAATTTCATTTTGGCTGTTATGCGTTTTGGCTAAAATGCGAATTGTTTTGGTTAATTTGCGTTTTAGCTAAAATGCGAATTGGCTTAATTACGTTTTGGCTAATGTGCGTTTTGGATAATTTGCGTTTTGGCTAAAATGCGAATTGGCTTAATAGCGTTTTGGCTAAAATGCGTTAATTTTTACTTCATTTTGCTTCATTTTATCGATTTATAGATTAATATAGATGATGACAGAGATATTTAAGGATGTGGAGAGTTGTGAAGGGATGTAGAGGGATGTTGGACGGATGTGAAAGGATGTGAACGGATGTGAAAGGATGTGGAAGTATGTGAAGGGATGTGGGAGGATGTAATTGAATATGAAGGGACATGACGGGATGTGGGAGGATGTGAAGGGATGTGGAGGGATGTGAAAGAATGTGAGAGGATGTGGTTGGATAAGAAAGGATGTGTATATTACTTTTTTTTTTAAACTTTATGAACAGTCTATACAATGATGCACAATGATAAAATGAAGCTTGTGCCAATGAGTTGGCAGCTTGTTTGAAAAATTCTGCGAATTTTGAAAAAAATCAAGTATTGGTTTGGCATTTTTTTTTTTTTTTTTGGGTTTTTTGACCACTTTTTTTTTTTTTTCTCCGATGCATGTGGACAGACTTTTATTAAAAACGCAGAATTTTTTTTTGAACTACTTCGTTTTTGCATCGTGGGACCCAATTTACTGATTTTTTTTTGCACTTTTTTTACATATTGAGTTGGAACTCGGGTGTGGCCAGACGGATTTTATTGGTCAATATCAATATACAAAAAGACGCAGAATTGAATTTCTGTGAAAATATATGTACTGGCCTTTTTTTTAACCTGGGAGCATCGAAATTTTTTTTTTTTATTTTTTACAAAAATGAAGTCGTGTACTTACCAACTAATTGGCAGCTTGTTTTTTTCTGGTCGCCCTAATACACACTGTGTTGTGAACGGACCGCTCCCACATCTCATTCGCATTTTGAGAAAAGGTTTAACGGGATCCTTATTCTGGCTGCTGTAAGTGAAATATTTTTGAGCTTTATTTTGAATAATTAGAAACTGACGAAAATGTACAAATTAACAATCAAATTTCTTTAGTATTTCTGACGCCTCACCAAAACATTCCCGCAAGTTTTGAGCAAAATGTCTGCAACAGAAATTAGAGAAACACATAAGAAATGTTCAACGATATGAATGACTATATTTTTTGTAACGCAGTTTGTTTGCCTTAATAAAAAATACAAAAAAAAAAAAATAGTTTCTTCTATTTGAAATAAATTCCATTTAAACATCACAGTGTTCCATAGTTGTCTGGTCAAATAAAAACGTTTAATTCAACCCGCGGTAGCATCTCTAAAATGAAAAAGTGGAACAATAAACTGCCACCAATGGATTGGTCGACTTCTTGGTTTTTGTTCATCCGAGAGTCGATTTCTTCTTGTGGCCATGACATATTGACCAGCCACAACTAAATCATCACTCACGTTTCAATAAAACAAAAACAAAAAAACAATTTCTTTCAACCAATTTTAAAGTTTTTTTTTACCACCGTTCTGGAAACATAAAAGAACGCACATAATTTTTGATGATAAATTTACATAAATTGTATAAGAGTTCACTCAATTGTATCTGAACTGGTTCATTTTCCTTTAAAAATTCAGAAATTTCATATAAATTTAAATATGTTTCTAATAATAATGTCAGTTGCTGAAATTTTTTTTATAATTGTATCTCACAA
>JAABKK020052259.1:0-11513 GCA_011634745.2 Catotricha subobsoleta | reverse complement strand
ACAATGAATACTATAAATCCCCAGCTTTTAAATTTTAAATTAATTATTGTTAATGACATTTGATGTTGTTTAAAATTAAAAAAAAAAATTTAATTTAATTACTTTATCAAAATAAAATAAACGCATATATATTAATTATATATATTATATATATTAGAATTTAGATATTTGAATTTTTTCGCCCCTCAGTAAAATTGGCCGTACTTAAAAATGGACGTGAGTACGCTATCAAACCGGCTCTGTGCAGAATATGCTGCTATACTGCAGAACAGTTCTGCTACTGTAGTAATTTGATTGCAGAAGTCGAACATGTTTTGCAGAACTAATTACTGCCGAACAGTAACGGAACATTAAGCCGAACATATTCTGCAGAACAGTTCTGCATCAAAATATTTTGCTCAATATTGTTTAATATTTAATTTTTTGTAAGTTTAATCAATAAAATAAATAATAAATTTTTATCAAAAAGTTATTAGAAACAACAAAAAAAACAGTTCTTTATTTCATTTTGAATGTGTAATTTATATTAGGCGCATATTATATGGTTCAGAATTTTTTTTACGCAAAGCTATTCTGCAGAACATGTTCGGCTTAGTGTTCGGTAACACGCAAATAGTTCTGCGAACACCGCACTTTTTGCCAGTGTTCTGCAGAACTGTTCTGGGCTCGCGGTAATTGTGAAAAATCAAGTTCGATGCATCTCTAATTCGAACTTAATTCAGATTCACTTTCTATGTGCGAATATTTTTAATCCAGCACAAGTCTTCACTTCTTACTAGCACGACTATCACTTTTCGCTAGTAGAGGAAGTAGCGAAGCTGTTCACAAAGAAGCTGAGCAGCGATCAATTACAATCGGAATTTAAAAGTAATGCCACTGGTATAAGTATGATTTCGAGTCAACGAACGAAATAAAGAATTTGAATCACCTTTTAATCGCTTTGAAAAACTATTATGAGTTCATTTAAAAATTGATCCTTATTACATAGGGCACAGGCATTATAATCGCTTGCCAGCAAAATTTTGATACGCCCTATTAACATTAAGCCATCGATATATGCTTTAAATTATTGTTCAAATATTTGGATTTGCTCTGAATTGATTTGTCACATCATTCATTATATATCCATATATTGTTTCCACTTGAAATAAGATTTGCTATTTTACTGGCTAGCTGAGAAGTAGCTCACGATTTATGGTCATTTTTTTATACTTTCCTAATATTTTGTGCCGTGCTGCCTGTTTTGCTTTCCATAAAGTAGGAGTGGTGTCACTACAAAATTTTATATTGAAAACATAATGGCACTAATTCGTGAAACATTTAAATGTCAAAGAATTGTATTCTGTTTTTTTTTTTCTCGAATATCATCAATTAGTAGAAAACTCAATCTTCGTGCGTCTCTTGAGCCATAATATTAATCATTAATTAAATGTGTGGTGGCATTGCTTAAACTGCGATCTCTGCCTTATTTCGTTTCACATGGCTTCAGGCTTAATGGTCAGATCGCAATACCAAAAGACAAATCATAAAAAACATGATTCGACATAATATTATACTCGGTAAGTTTATAATATTGGCAAAGACAAAGCAAAAACTATATATAGCTGCGTATGGCTGAGAAACACAACAAACACACGCACAAATAATCTCTAGCAGAAAAATTATATAAGAATATTGTTAATTGGAAATACATACAATTTATAATTTGAATAACAATAATAATTTGTCTTAAACCGAAACGAAAAGAAATGATGAGGAAATAATGCTATTATTAAAATTATTATTATTTCGCTATATTTATTTTATTCTTTTCTCTTTGAAATATTGTAATTTTTCATATTTTTTTTTTTATTTTTTTTCTTGTAACAAAAGCCATGCAATTTTTTTTTTCTTTTCTTTCTTTCTGTAAATGAAAGAGATTTATTAGACCGTTCAATAATAATTTTTATTCTTTCTGTAATCTGTTAAAATTGTAAACGCATTTCAATTAAAAATGATAATTTCAGTTTTCTACATTCGTAACCCATAAAGCAAAAAAAAAAAAATTATAATTTTTCTTTAAAAAAAAAAAAAAAAAAATTGCCTAACGGTTTTGTTTGGTCAAAATATTTGAAATTGATTTTAATCGCAACGTCAACTTAATAAAAAAAAAAAAAAAAAAAAATTACAAAATAATCTTACTTGACCTATATTTATGCAAGCTCAATATAACAATGAACGAACTTCCAATATAAACAAAATTCTAGGCATTTTATCCATATTTTTTTTTTTTTTTTATGGAATTAGTTTAATGTGAACAATATCCGTTCATTGTGTTTTTCGTTAAGTTTATATTTTTGTTGATATGCGATTTTGAAGTCATATTTGGATTTATCTAAGAATATATTATTGGCATATTAATTATAATAATAAATCAGTTTCACTTTGAAATTGTGGATAATTAAACAAACAAACAAAAAAAAAATACCAAAAATACAAAAACAAGTCTTAAACAGATATAAATTCGGTGTTGCTGCTGTTGCTGTTGCTGTTGCTGTTGTTGTTGTTTCTTTTGTTCCTTTTATCTACTTTTTTTTTATCGTCAGTTTTATAATTAAATTAGAATGTTTTGATGTTATCAAGCATGAATATTTTTGTTTCTATTGTTTTAAGAACAACATTTAATTTAAAGCAATTTTGACAATCACTAATGAATTTTTAAATATTCGCTTCGAGTGTTTCAAGAACGAAAATAATTTTAATTTTGAAAATTCCAAGTGATGTTCAAATTGTTTATGAATTAATAGCATATAGAATATGATGAATTAGACGGGGTGGGATGTCTTAGTTCAAAATCATATACATATTATATATTTGTAATTTCAGTATAATATCAGACAGAGTGCCGTAGGTGAGGAAAATATCTTGTAGCATGTATGAAATACGCATGAAGTGGATAAAAAGAAAATCGAGAAATTTTCTTTTGAGAGTGTCAGGAAATTTATAGAATTCCAGGGTTTCAAAAGAAAACTTGGCGGCAAATTCGCTCCATGGCGGCAAAACTTTTCTTTTTTTAGCCTATGGACCAGGTTGAACTCACATCTCCACATTTTATTTATACTAAGTCAACAGGACTTTTGTGAGGACTTTCGCCGGGAAATAGCCTATAGTCCAGATGTGAGGAAGTATCCTATAATTAAAACAACCAAATCACTATACTGAATTTGCCGTGATTTTGAATTCGCTGTAAATATTGAGTCATCTTTCAAAGTGTCTGAACTGTGCAACTACTTAGAGCTATGAAATTTGATCACAAAATATTGATAGAATTCTCTAAAAATTCTGATAATACAAGAAAACCTGCATCAGATCCACTGGTTAAGAGAAAATTCAAAATATTAAGAAAGGCACAATGATATTTCCCTTCAAGTGGGTCCGGCTAGAGAAGGTGTGACTGGTGTATAAACAGACACCTTCCTATGGAGTTTTTAGTTAATAAGACTCATTCTAAGATTCGTTGGTATGTCAGTTTGTTCTAAATTACAGATTCCTATAAGATGAAACAAATATTACTCTGCATCTATTCGGTACAGTACGTGCTCTCGCAATTAATTATCGCAAATTGTTTATCTATAAATCATTTTTACATATTTACTGAAGAAAGTTTATTCATTTAATATCGCGTTAAATGGTTATTAGCCTGGGGCATGTCCTACCATAATCATATAATATGCAAGATAGCAACCCTTTGAAAATGATAAAATAGCAATTATCAAAAAACCAAATAAATTCTTCGCGTAGACAAAAATAAATATAGTTCAGTACTCTTACATTTGAACTCATAAATACTGTCAGAAATGGAACCGCTTACTTCATCCGCTGCAACTCAACAGTAAAACTTTCCCACCACCTCCAGCATAGTAAAAAAAAACAAACTAAATAACATTTAAATTATAAAGTACATACAAGAAATAATCATTTTGATTCTGATTTATCTCTCTTCTGCATCATAAAACCTTATACATCTAATATCTCAATTTGTATACATCAACTTTTAACAGAAAACGAAAGAAAAAAAAAAAAAATTAAAAAATATATGTTTTCATGCACACAATTTGAAATCCTTCTTGTAAATATACATTTCTTAACAACTAACTATAAATCTTCAAACCTTAATCCTTCAAGACACGAACACTAAGAAGTTAGATATTCTTTTGCTGGTATGGAAAAATATTTGTGTGTACCGCGCGCGTATATTATTCGGATTTTCATAATTCTTTTGTTGTTTTCTGTATAACTGGGTAAAAACATATGCGGGCATATTTTATGTGTAATATTACAAAAATATCATAGCGATGTTTAGTAATAGAAAATAGTCGCATACAGTCAACATGATTACATTTTATTTATATATATATATGTATGAGAAAGCAAAACCACAGAAAACGAACAACGATAAAAACACAAAAAAAAATAAAAAAAATAAAAGCTAGATAAATTTCTATTTGTGTTTTGTTAAGTACCGCAATACTAACAACCACCGACACCACCACCATATCATATTATCAAAACATATGCTTAGATATCACCATCATCCGTCACACATTTACGTATACTTACATTTGTTACAATTTTTTTCTTATGTTCGTTCACCAAACTCACAAGAAAATAAAAATTCACACACAGAATTGTTGGGTTGGCTTATTATTATTAGTTATCATTTTTTTTTCTTTTTCTTTTTATTTACTTTAATAATTGAATTGTGTTATTACTGTTTGGTGATTGATTTTTATAAAATATCAAATCTTGTTTGAACATCTTTTTGAAGATCGTTTTATTTTCCAAATGCTTTCAGTTATTGAATTAATGATATATAAATACGTTGAGACGTCTCGAAAACTACGTGACAATTTTGATTTGTTAATACTCTCCCACCCCCCGCGTGAAAATTTTTACAGTTCTTGGGTAGTGATTGGCTCACATGCGATTTTTTTTAGATGATTTGGACAAATACTACAAAAAAAAAACTCGAATCCACGCAGAATTTATTATTTTTTTTTAAACAAAGCAAGATAACTACCGAATAATCGGTTGTCACAAAGTTGTTGCTTTTGATTCCAGTTTAAAACCGATGAACAATATCGACGATCTTTCTTACAAATCACAATTTACGTACAAACAGTCAGATATGTTTTCAACGAAATTCGCAGACTAAATTTCGTCGACGATCTTTCCTTTGAAACTAAATTTCTATTATTTCTACTGCTCTATAAGTTTAAGTTACTTATCATAGATAAAATTATTTCTTAACTCAAAAAAAATCAGAGTCATGTGTTTGATTATTGAAATATGTAGTTTTATATTCACACCATTTCCTTTCTATTTGATGTTTCTAATAAATTTAAATGTTAAATTGTTGACTTTTAAAAACAATGCGAAAAATAACACATTATACTATATGCAATTAGAGATAGCAATCGAAATAAAATAATAACAACCATTTTTACTTATCGCAGTCATACTCTAGCTATTTACTACTAAAAAAAAATTCCAAATGCCTTTCTATGATAGTTAGTGATGATTTAAATTTGTTATTTCTACGCAAACGAGAACAATTAATCCGAAAAAATTGGTCTTAACGAAACTCGCCAGATGTGCAAAAGCTGCTTTTCTTCAATTAATAAAAGCAAAAAACTTTTTTGGGTCAACCAATCGTCGATGGACTCCCAAAAAATGAGAACATATGTGATCAAAAAAAAAACAATTTGTATATCATGTACAAGTAAATGGCCGTTGTTCATACAATTTTCGAAAATTTGGTACAGACAAATCATTTTTCCATACATTTATCAATTTCAATAGAAATCATCTTAAGCCTTTGAACCACCCATCCAGAAATCCATCTGTTTAAAAATTATTAAGTGTTTTTAATCTAAATGAACAAGAATATTTGCCCTGAGTTCCACAAAACTAAAAAAAAAGAAATCGTGGGTGGTCTACTATTCTGTATAATATACCCCAGAAATATCGATGGCCTAATGTCAATAGAGTGTCTGTCTGCATTTCCGTGGCAAACGATTTTACCACCGCACATTACAATAATAAGAATCAAAATCGGTGAACACTAAAATTTGGGATAGGATATCGGATTCGAATCATGAATTTATATTATTTCCATGCGAAATACTTTTAAAATTATCTAATTCCGAAAAAATCAATCCAGAATAACCAACAATTTCAATTGGAAACATATTTTTTTTTTAATGCAAATTAATGGTGTCTTACTTCGGCAACATTTCTATATAAAATTTCCTAGGTAGATAAAACCATATTTACTGTAACGCCTTAATATAATTACTAACGAAAAGAAAAAGAAAAAAAAAAGTAATATTAATTATACAATATTACGATTTTTATAAATTGTAAAATATACTTTACTTATTACTTACATTAACGGAGAAACACGATTTCAAAAATAATAAAAAATCAGTTTCCTTATGCAGCCATTTTTTTTTCTTATTTTTTTTAATAAACAAAAGAAAAAAAAAGCGTAAATAGAATTACATTGAACATTTTTTTCAAATTTTTATTTTTAAATTCATATTTAATTAACATTCAAACAATACAAAATGAGAGACGCGATATAATAAAGGTTACTCCTAAAGGTTTGTTTTGTAAAGCACAATAGTCAAAAGCAAACCGTAATTTGCGTAACCAAGGATTTATTCTACATGAAATGATATTTTGTAAACTGTATATCGCATCAAATGGATATCTGAATTCATTTAATTAAAATTCATTAATTGCAAAGAGAATAAGCAAATGGTTTTCAGAAAAATTATTAAAAGTTTTCGCATTTTGTACAAAGTCCATAAATAGGGTGGATGGATTTTTTGTTTGTGTTGTATTTCGGCTTCTGATTAATATGCAGATATAATAGTTAAAGAGATAACTACAAAATTTGGTTTTAATAGTGCTCTTTTCCATAGACGCATGAAAATTTGTTTCCCGCTGACCCCCTGATTAGAGTGGAGGAGTGAAATGGGCAAATATTTCGTAGTTTTCTACGAATTTCACGTAGTAATTACATTTTAACAAACCATTTCCTTGGCGAAATTTGTTAGTTGATAGCTTAAAAATCCATAGCAATGTTGGAAATCCGTTGCCAATTACGAACTCCATAGCAAACCATTAAGCCCGTAGTAAACTACGAATATATCCAATATACTATTTGAAAAGCATTAACTTACTCTATAAGAAATAAAATTATTTGTAACTGTAGCAAATTGTGATGCTTAAAATCATTTCCATAACTTTCCGTTGTCAACTACGAACTCCATAGTAAACCATTAGACCCGTAGTAAACTACGAATATATCCAATATACTATTTGAAAAGCATTAACTTACTCTATAAGAAATAGAATTATTTGTAACTGTAGCAAATTGTGATGCTTAAAAGCATTTCCATAACTTAAAGCCACCTAAGAGCAGATTGAAGATCTACTTATAAAATTTTCAAAAACTGTACCTACTGCACATTAATCAGGAAACGAAAAGCAATTAAAAAAAAAAAAAACTATTATAGAAGATATACAAGTTAGTCCATCCATAATTTATATTTATGATGTTTAAATTGTTCAATTAAATTAAATACTAAAAACCGCAATTTTCATTTCCATTTCCATTTCCATTCAAATTCAATTTATGATATTTTAATTATTACATTTTTATAAGCAATTGATTGTAAAAACCATGAATTCTCTATTCAGCAATTACGGTTGACTTCGTCCATTTCGACGAATTAGCACGAATAATAAAATATTTTATTGCTAATTCAGATCCATAATTTAAGTCGTCGTACGGACTTCGTGTAATTTGCATTTGGTTGATTTGTTTTGGTGGCCTTTAATTTACAAAACAAGTCTTTGTCTAACGTTTTAAATAACAAAATAAGTTATTTTATTTATTTGCGTGTAGCAATCATTTTTATAGCTGCGATAAAAAAAAATTCAAATTATTTAACAATTATCTCCTTCAGTAAATGTTTCAAATTCGTATTTATAAATAAATGATTGAAAGAAAATAATTAAATAAAATAATCTGATATTGAATTTATTTTATTTACATTGAATTTATAAATGGAACCGATTATTTTCATTTGGAAATGTTTTTAATGTAAAATAAATAAATTTGATAAAAAATTAAACATATTTTTGCAACGTTTTTTTTTGTTGTTTTGTTTTTGAAGACTACTTCATATATTTTAAGCAATTGTTTTGTTTATTTAAAAAAAAAAACAAAACAAATGAATAAGAATTGAATCAGCAACAGGCAGGCCAACAGTGACAGAGAAAAAAATGCATGGTCTACAAAACTCTATTTGAAAATACTTACGACAACTAAAGCAATAATTTTGTTTTCATATTTTTTTTTTTATTACTTCTGCTTCTGAATATTTTAAACTGTAAATGTTGTACACACCGAACCAAACCGAACACTAAGAATCCCTGCTTTTTTGACTTCAGAACCGGACCCTTAAAATATTTTTCGAGAACCGAACCCCAAACTTTTTTCTTAAGAACCAAACCCTCAGAATCGGACCGCCATAAAATTTTAAGGATACGCATTCCTGGTACACACTAACTGCACATAAATCTGAATACAATACGTTTTTCTTATTTTAAGTTCAATTGTAAATATCTCAAGAACCAAATATTCAAATGGGATAAAAATTTAATTTATTGGAATCAGGGCCCTTAAATTCACAATTCTACAATTTGTAGTTTGCACAATTACATTGGACTGTAATCGCAGTAACAATATGAATTTAACAGGAAGAACAGACAATATGAGTTCTTGTCGTACAACAAATTATTGCATATCTAGGCTTAAGTAACTTTGTTACCTTCAAGATTACCGGTTTTTCAGATATTTTAACTTCAAAGTTTTGAACCTATGTAGAGTTTGTTTAATTTGTTGGCCAAAAAAAAACGAACACAGAGCAAATGGGGTCGACTCTAAGTTTTTACTATTTATACAATTTCCATTTATGGCTTAATCTTTGTATTGGTATATACTCGTAGTAGAAATTGTGTTATTAATAAAGGGGAACTATTTATTCTACCAGTAAGAAAAACCTTTTGTTCGGTAGAAAACAATCCCAATGTTCGGTAGAAAAAGATACATTTTGTTGAATAACTTTTTTCCCCGGCTAGGGCCCACTGGGAATAAGTGGGAATCTCTTCGTTATATTTCTCTTTTATAAATTTATCATTCTCTATTTGTGAAAATATCCCAATCCAGAGTAATTCGGGTCATTGTGTTACTGAACATTTAGACAATTTACCGAAGGAAAAAAGTTATTCAACAAAATGTATCTATTTCTACCGAACAATGCGATTACTTACCGAAATTTAAAAACGTGCCTTAATAAAGTAGCTTAAATGTATTTTGGTCAGCTAGAAATATTACTGCAATCGTCAACCTCACATTCATATGCACCGTTATTAAGTTGCAGTTATTGTACAAACTGTATAGATTTGTAAGTTTAAGGAACCTGAATTAAAGTAATCCAATGAATTTATAGGATATTAGTAGAAAGATACGTATTGGTACTGAATCAAATTGTGTCCCATTTGAATGTCAGGTGTTCAATTCTCTTAATAAAAACGTGATGCATTTAGATTTTTGATCCGTATAAATGTACAATATGTGAAAATAATTGAAAATCGTATTTGATTTACACGTTTTTGATTGTGTTTTTATTTATATATTTATTTATTTTCATCAACGACTATATTTAGGGTGAACGCCTGACTTTGACTTAATGTTTTTTTTTTTTTTTAAACGACAATTGATATTATTATAGGAATAACTGGCAGTAATTTTTTTGGTTTGTTTGTTTTGTTTTGTTTTTTTTGGAACAGAAACAAAAATTTCATTTCCAGATACAATCATCATCGAAACGTCAAACAAAAAACATGCAAACAAAATTTAACAAAAAAAAAAAAAAAAACAACACCAAATGCATACAAAATAGTTACGTTTTATTAAAAGGGAACAACTTTCTCTTTTGTTTCATAAAATTTTATAATTAAATATAAATATCGTTGCTATACACGCTGCGTTTGCTTATTTTATATAAAACTGATGTTTCGTATATCGTAAATGTGTGTTCGTGCATATTTATTAACTGTAAAATAACTGAATGATGAATATTGTTTTTGGTTGGCTTGAATATAAAAGATTTTCCATACTGCACAAATAAGTATTACATATATGATTTCATTGTACGTATATAAGAAACGCAAGGCTTACAAATATATATTTATTTAGGTGCATCTCTCAGTCTCAAAATGTTTGTTTGATTAGTTTTTCGACTTCTTCTTTGTACAATTAATATAAACACGAAAGAAAATAACATAACATACCTATGCAATATAGTTATAGCGACACCACCAGCCAAAGCCAAAAAAGTAAATCATTATAAAATGTTAAAAAGATGAAAATAATATTATTCGACCAACATTTTATTTATAATTGTGTTGTGGTTGTGGATGCTCCAAAATGAAACCCGGTACGTTTTAATTTAAGAAACATTTGAAACATCAGAATCGAAATTTATTTGTGAACAGAACTGTTTTAAATGAATCACTTTGACTTTTAAAAGTGTTTTTTTTTTTTTGAAGGTGGATTGTTTTATTTCACCGCGATTGGTATCATAGAGAATAAATTGATGGTGAAGTGGAAATATATCCAAATGAATTAAATGGGATTTTCAAAACTTATATTTTATTTGAAATATTTACGTTTTTTTTTTCTCGACGCATAAAAATACTTTTATGGTGCGCATAACAACAGAGGTGAACAAAATACGTTTTTCTTGTATGTATTAACAAAAAAAACTGCTTTTAAAAGCCACATTACACGATGAAACACCATAGAACATTTCATCGGACATTCTGTGTATTTTTCAAAATTTGACGGTTCATAAAACAAGTTCGTTCTAAAAAATGTATGAGATCTATGAAATGTTCTACGAAATGTTTTATCGTGTAATGTGGCTTTAAGATTAAGATATGAGTATGTGTTAAGAACATTTCCCAAAGGTCCACCTCAGTTGGCACTACTCCTCACCTCATATACGAAATTCGATCGCGAATTTGGTCACGTCAGTTTTACTTTTACATCACAATACATCTGATTGTTGTTAAAGTGCATATAGTGGAATAAGAATGTCACGCACCTTAATATGAATACATTTCGAAAGATTAAGGTATCACATAAGTGTGATGTGCAATAGGGTGGATCGAAATCTTCAGAACTGTCGGTACCATCATTTTTTGAGTAGCATTTGGTGTCCTGAGTAGGTAACGTATATAAATGATTTTGAAAATTAATTAAATTTCGATACGTTTGAGCGCTCTTGAAATTCTCAAAATTCCAATATCTGGTCCTATTTAAAGCACCATAATTTAGTTTCGTTACAAGTAATTGTATTTCTGTATTGCCCAGCAGTTAGAGCAAGTCAATG
>JAABKK020052248.1:0-11514 GCA_011634745.2 Catotricha subobsoleta | reverse complement strand
TTTTAATTTATTAAAAGAACGCTATTTTCTTCTTAAATAAATAAATAAATAAATAAATGGTCGTTTTTGTATTTCACTTGAGATACTTATATAAATACCGTATTATTTTCAAAAATGTTTAAATCTCAAACAAAAGAGCAATAAGCCTAATAAGCGCACAATGTGTGGGCCTGGGTAGTTACGTATATCTTTTCCAAATAAAGAATATTTTGAATGAATTTAGACGCAAATTTAAAAAAAAATCTATTTTTATGCACGGCAACCTAAAAATAAAAATAAAAATAATATAAAAAAGATGTACATCTCTTTTCTCTTGTATTTCTCTTTTTGGCTATTATTTTATTTATTTTATTTTTTGGTACAACAATAAAAAATCTACGTTTTATACATATATCTGTATTTATGGCTAGTCATAATTATACATCAATTTCTATCTATCTGAAATATAGGCCTTTCTGTTCAACACTAAATAAATATTTTGGATATTTTATTTCTCATATGATTCTGTTGTTGTTGTTCTCGCAGTATATATCATTTTACAACTTTATCCAAAAAAAAAAAAAAACGAAACAAAAATCTACACATTTAAAAATAAATAATAATGTTTTGTTTTTATCATTTCTTTTTTAGGTCGCCATCAAAATAATCGACAAATCGCAACTAGACAGTGGAAATTTACAAAAAGTATATCGTGAAGTGGAAATTATGAAACGTTTAGATCATCCTCACATCATTAGATTGTACCAGGTAAATGAACAGGGAATTGTTTATTTTTTTTTAAAACATTCTTCTGTTTTTTGTTGTTGTTGTTATTGTTGTTATTTCTATTGTTGGTCTGAGAAGAAATATACCTTTGCCCTTATTTCAACTTTATATAACAAAACAGAAAATATTTAATAATGCAAAAACGTAACCTTTGCGAAACAAAATAAAAATTCCATTTATTTATTTTTACCTTTTTTTTTATTATTATCTTATATATACATTTGAATTTCTCTGATATAAAAATTCTGTATGACAAAATATAGCATTAGATATTTTTAATATTCTATTTGAACCAAAAGCTAAGTACATACATATCTTTTCATATAGCATGTAAGAAATATATGTAGTTTCAATATACATCATCGCATATGGAAATTTGTAATATGCCAAGTACCATAAGTATTATGTAATGCAAACTTATATACTTTAAAAGTTTATTTTTTTCCCCGATTTTTTTATTCGTTTCTTCCGATATTATGGTATGCTGCGTTGTTAGCAGTAACTCTATTTTACCATGAAAAATATATGTTTCTTTTTTCCTTTTTTCTTTTTTTTTTTTTAAATATATTTTACTATGAAATAAGAAAAAAAATATAGCAATTTGATAAAATGTAGTGTGATATTATATGACACTGCTATGGGGGATTTAAGTTTAGTGCAGTACATTTAAAAGCTAGAGATCGATATGAAATCCATCAATACATTAAATATGATGGGTATATTGACGATAGTTTATTATGAATTCATTTTTGTATGGCCAATTGATTATATAGAATATACAGTCGCAATACTATCATATCACAGATATTTCTTTATTTTATATTCGTTTACATATATATGTTTTTATATATACATATTCCATTTATATATACATATTTGTATTTTATTTATTATTCTATAGATGGCTAACATTACTAAACAATTGAGGATAATTACTTTGTTTAAATCGTTAAGTCGATTTTTTTTTTACCTAACTTCTACAACATAGGTCTTAAGATATCAAATAGCAATTAGTAACGCAAAATAATGTGAAGTCACATTTTTTTTTTATTTATATTCAAATTTTCAAGTATTCTTATTTATAGATTTAATCCTATTGGAATTGAGATTATATACAAAGTTAAAGTAAATTAATTTTTGTCCATAAACAGTATAGTAACAAAACATCAACGGTTACAGGTTTATTAAAATCTGTCATACAATTGCCCATATATATAAAATTATTCTCTTTTTATATGAGATGTTAAAAAAATTTTGAATTCTTTTTTATAATTTATAAATTTTTAGTGCCTTAGATTCCATTTGATTTAGCGATATTTTTGTGACATGACAAATTATTCCAAATAACATTTGTAATTTAAACCGAAACTTTTCATGTTGAATAAATTAAGATGGAACCATGAAAATCACATTAACATCTTAAATTTAATGCTGCGTAATGACTTTGCAGATTGTCTGCACCACTTTTCCCTTTTAATCACCAAAAAATTATAAAGTTTTGCCAAACAATAATTTGATGTCGTAAAATTTAATCGAAATAATTCAAAAATTTCTAGAACCTTTCAATTTTAACTTTCGGTTTTGCAATTAAAAATGTTAATTTATTTACAACAAAAAGTCTGTTTTCAAACATTCACAGGGCATTTTGATGAAAAGCGTCACTTAGTATTCAAGAAAATGGTTTAAAAAAATGTGTTTACATAATTATTGGATTACTTTTCTTTTTCCCAAAGTTTACTTCTTTCTTTATTTTCTTTTTTTCAATTACAGCGAATCTTTAAACCAATATTTTGAAAGAAACAAATAACTTTCAAAAGATACTTAAATTTCATGAAAATGAATGAAAAAGAGTTTTTTTTTTTTTTTCGAAACAGGTCACGTTACTAAATCTTTTGTAAACATAACAAAAGAGTGTCTCCTTTGTTATAAGTATATTTCTATTATTATTTTTTTCTTTTAAATACCTGACTTAGTGACTTATCTCTTCAACTTCAAGGTTACATTAGAAATGTAAATTATTGCTGAAAAGGTTTTACAAAAAGTTAATCTCACTTCACCTTAAAAAATCCAGACTGAACTTTTGTTTCAAAATTTAACAATTATTTGAATCAATATTGAATTCATTGTAAAGTTAATTTCTCATTTGGTTTTTTTCCTTCATTATAATTAATGTCCCGTCTAATTTCATTTCAACATAAAACCATTTATTTTATTAAGTTCTAACAAACAAAAAAAAATAATAGTCCGTAAAATACGGTCAAGACAAAACAAAGATAACAAAAAAATTCTTAGAAATTGATAGCATTTAATATCATTTTTAAATCGTACTCTAACAAATAAAATACATAAATTTGCCAATATTCAATTAGCACCTATTAAATGTAAACAATACATTATTTATATTATACCTATTTCGATTTTATTACACAATACACATTTTAATTTTTATTTTTCATTTATATAGGTAATGGAAACCAAAAACATGCTCTACATTGTCTCTGAATACGCTAGTCAAGGTGAAATTTTTGGTAAGTGCTAATGTACAATTATTATTTGTATATAATACAAAATACTTATAAAATTTATAATTACTTACATACAAGTGCTTAGTACGTCATAGTTTAAAATTTGTTTATATGGAAATTATATTAAGCTAATCATTTTCTTTTCATATTACGTATTTTAAAGTGTTTATAATAATAAATATTTATTTATTTTTTCTCTGTATGCATCATAGATTATATTGCACGCTATGGAAAGATGAGCGAACGAGCAGCACGTCAAAAATTTTGGCAAATTCTATCAGCTGTCGAGTATTGTCATAATCGTGGTATCGTACATCGTGACTTAAAAGTAAGTAAATATGTTCGGAAAAGTATGCTATTATTTTATAATTTTGTTAAATTTGAATTTGTTGAATGAATGCCAAGAATTTTATTCAAAAAAAAAATAATAATAATAATAATAAAAATGCGAAATTTTGTTATTTTTCTTTTGTGACGTATTTTGAGATTGTTTAATTATGAATGATATAGTGATACTTATACGGTGTTCATAATACATAAATAACATAATTAAGTAAAAATTATAAGTTGTTATTTCATTTTTTGTATTTGTGGTATTTTTTTCTTACGTTCATTCATCATAATATTGTAGCGTTGTAACTTTAGTAGAAATTTAAGGTTTCCTCTTGTAGTAAAATAATCCTTAAGCCTGTACAATGTATGTTTTACATTTTTATTTGAACAGTGGTATATTTATGGTATATATTATTGCAAACACTGTATATCCCAGCGGTCAGCATAGTATATTTTACGGTAAATTTATGGTAAAATTATGGTATGCTGAGAGGTATGCAATATACATACGTGTATCGAAGGTATTCAATATACCCTGACATAAAATAATCCATGCGAAAACTTTTACATCCATAATTCAAAATTATTTTGATACGGGTATAATTTTTTTCTCTTTTTGTTCCAATGATGTTGTGTGTTGAATTATTATTGAACAGAAAACTTCTTCATAAACGAAAAGAAAAACCAAAGAAAAAAAAAATAATTTCAATATAGCACGAAAATAAATCGTTCAATATAAAATATAAGCATCGCAACGATATCGAATAAAACATTTATCTTGTTTATATCTCAAATTATAACAAAAGCTGCTTTATTGATAATAACTATAATTGTATTTTTATGCAATACATATTTTTTTTTCCTTTTAAATAATAGCCGCGTAGCTAAGCGCAATGGTATATACATAATTTGCAAGCTATAGGTACTCGTATCGAGTTCTCTATAATTTTTTTTTTTTATATAAATTTCATTTTCGGTTACTATACTGAAGTGAAAAATATATAGATATAAATAATAGCTGTTTGATAACAACATTGTAGAGAGTTAGTGTGGGCCGCCGAGCGTGTATTCATTTATCGTGTTTTTTTTTTTATAATCACATGTTATAAAAACTGATAAAAAATAATAAAATTCTTTATCAAATTATTTTTCCTTTTCGAGTTTAAAAAAGAAAAAAAAATATATAATAAAAAAATGGTTCATCTTTGGAATATAAAAGAAGAAGCCAAGCTTTAGCTATATCGATTCGTAACACCATCAACAAAATAAAAAAAAATAGAATAGAATATGAGCACAATACTAATAATAAAGAAAGAATGACAAAAATATACAGCTCTACTGTATATATTGTTACAACAGGTCATGGGCGGATATACAAACATCATAATAAAATAACAAATAAATTTATTATGGAATCGCTCTCTAACATTTTTTATTGTATTGAAAATAATTTGTATACATTTGCATGTTTAACATATTTTTTTAAGCTCTTTTTTTTAACATATTTTCTATTTTAAATCAAATCAAATAAATATAAGTAATAGTTTATGGGTAGCAAGCATAAACATAGGTCGTTTCAGATGCATGACGTCAGGTTGTATGTTATTTATGTATTACCTTTTAGTTATTTTAGGTTTCTTTATATAAATATAAACGTTGTCTTCACCTAACACATCGTGATATGCGTGTGTATAAATAGGTTCACAGAGACAGAAAAAAAAAATGAACATAATAATAAAATGATTTAGAAATGAAGGTCAATTTGATGAGTTTGACTGATATATGACTGTGAGCAAAATGAATATTTAAGAAAGTGATTGTAAAACATTATTTTTATTTTGTAAAGAAGCGAAAAAAATTATGATAATATAATTAATTATACGGCATTAACAAAACAACGAAACCAATTATTTAATGGCGAAAGCTATAAATAAAGTGAATACAAAAAAATCCAAGATAAAATCTTTGATGCACCTAAAATGTGGAAAAACTAATTATTTATTTTATTCAGAAATTGTTTGTTTGTTTTTTTTTTTTGTCATAGGTTCTTCGAAATTACAAAACGATTAGATCTACGATCATATTAATTGCAAGCTAACACATTTCTTGTGTTCATCTGAATATTTTAATTAATTTTTGTTTCATTGAAATTTTCCTATGAATTCTGTGTCATTACAAAATAAAAAAAGGCCATTCGATAAAACAAAAAAAAATCATGTGACATTAAAATTAAAACAACCAAAAATTATAAATTTTATTATTTAATGTAAACAAATAAAATGTTAACAAAACATTTTCTATTAGAAATAATAAGCAAAGAAATAATAAAATATTATTACTGCTTTGAAAAAAAAAAACCATACTTAACCGTCAATGACGCATGATGAAATTATTGTCGCGGCGCAAATATTATTATATGTATAAATGTTTTTGATGTGCACCTAAGGCGCTTGACTGTTTGTTGGTTACGGTCGCCGTACGCATTATAAGTAGTAATATTTCAACATTATTCCATTCTTTTTTCTTTTTTTTTTATGCCATTACCAACAATATATTTTATATTCAAAATCAACAAAAATTAAAACTATAATAAATATAATAATAGAATTAATAACCCAATATTTATATTTTATATTAATGGGGTATATGTGAATATGAAACGGATTATATGATGATGTTTGCTTGTCTATTTACGTCTACCAATAATTTACACAAATAATAATAATAATAATAATAATTATTATTTTTTTTTTGATTTCTTAAATTTTTGAACCAACCAGAACCGAAATATTATAATTATTTTAATAATAAATTTCTACACGTATTGACGTACATTTTCATTTATTTGTTTTATTTACATTTTCTATTTACAGGCCGAAAATCTTTTATTAGACTCAAATATGAAGATAAAAATAGCCGATTTTGGTTTTTCAAATTTTTTTAATCCAGATGAATTGCTCTCCACATGGTGCGGTTCACCACCTTATGCTGCACCTGAAGTAAGTTTTTCAGTAGATTTGCATATACATAGTTTTGTTCATTTTTATAATTATTTATGTTATTTTGTGTGTGTTTTTTTTTTGTAGGTATTTGAGGGTAAGAGATATGTTGGACCGGAAATTGATGTTTGGGTAAGTAATATAATTTGTTTTATGACACAAAGTCCCTTTATCCAATTGTGCTTTATAGTTATATTAATGTCTGTTGCCGTTAGAGCATTTGGTATAAAGGCCTCTCTGAGGGATAGTAAATAATATTTAAAATTTCTTTTTGACTTTCAATAATACATTTAACTTATATTTAATATATTCGATTGAAAGTTTTATTCATTCATTTAAATAGAAATGTATTAAGCTGACATACCATAAAATGGAAAGATGACATTTCATAATAATTTTCTGTTAGTTACTTGTCTACATTTTTTTTTATCCAATTTGAAACATATTTGATATTGGTAAATGTGATTTTTAAACATAAAATTGACTTTTAGCTATTTGAAAGACTTGATTTTTATTATTTCAAATGCAATGCCGCGTATTTTATTTGCCCGCATTACGGGCATACTTTTATCATAATTGAATAATATTTTAACAAAGAAAAAAAATTCTTCTTTATCTGTACAGTCACTTGGGGTTGTACTATACGTGCTTGTTTGCGGTGCATTACCATTCGATGGATCAACATTACAATCGTTACGTGATAGAGTATTGTCTGGACGTTTTCGTATTCCGTTTTTTATGTCTTCAGGTAAGTTTTGATTTATATTCTAATTTCGTCGTTATATATATATATTCTATTTTTCTCCATTTTTTTCCATTTTTTTATTCTCTTTGTTTGTGCTTATTTTTTTTTTGAATAAAACACATATAAAAATGTCTTCGGTTTTGAATTTTTATTACAAAATATATATAAAACGAGGGTTTGTTCAGAGTACCAACCCACCTGTTATTTATATTGTATGTAATTTCTTTGGTAAATTTTATCGAAGCAAATTATATATATGTATTATCTAAATTGTGTATCCAGTCGCATAGCACAAAACAAGTATTCTATGGTCTATGTTTATATACTTAAGGCTGATAAGCATAGACTCATATGATCATCGAATCTCGGGTAATCTTCAACTCGAAACATTTCCAATTAAAAATAATGTTTGGTACCTCGGGTTTCATAAGTTCTCACTCCAGATACGGATTTGAATGTAACACGAGATTTACTCAAAGTTTATTTAATTTACTAAATTTCAAGTTACTATAGACTTTAAACAGTTTTAACAAGTGTATCCTTTGGTTATATCTTTTCTTTTATACAATGAATGCAAATGATATGCTCAATATCTATATCTTAAATTGGGTTATAAGACACATAAAGTATAAAATTCCATATTTAATTAAGATTTAACTGAGCTCTCTTGTTCGAGATTTACGAGTCGATCCTTAACAACCTGTGTTGTCCTTTAAAACTATAGCAATCATATGTTTGACTCATCCGTTCGTACATATTATCAAAAACAATAAATTGGTACATGAAACACTTTGAAAATGCTACTTACTTTAATCAATAATAACATCACATTGTTCTATACATTGATTCTTTTTTCTTCTCTTACAACCAAAGATTCGATACTTTGTTATTGTGCATTTTATAAAACTTGTTTCGATTATTATCTGTTCTATTGCACAAAACAGAAAAGAAGTGAAAAAAATATATATAAGAAAGTAAAAATAAGATAACAATGGAGATGCTGTATTAAGTAATAGTATACTTGATTTTTTTCTCCTCTATAATAATACATTGAATCCCACGCGCTGTGAATTCTTTTGACGTAATGTAACACCAATAATACGTTTTAAGCATGATACAAACTATAATTATTATTATGTTATACCGAAAGATTTAGTAAATTTTTTTCTGTATATAAATAATATTACATAGATTAGATATTATAGCTATAGTGAAAAGATTTAAAGAATGATCAGAATTTACTTGGCTGACATATAATGATAATGATAAAAGAATTTTTATTCATCTCGCAATAAATTGTGTAATGCGATGTCTTGTCCTCTTCTTTTTTCTTCTTTATTTTTTTTTCTGTTTCGTGATTTTCTATCTTGACTTTTGTCGGGTATATAGAATGAGAATTGAGAATCATTGTTCTTGACGTCATTCGATTTATGTAGCTGAAACAATTTAATATAGAAACATTTCTATATGTCTATTCATAAATATATAAAATGTTTTAATGTTTAATCCTTTTTTGTTATATGCCAGCCACTATAAATAAGTATTATACTAATTTTGAGTCACGTCGTTTGCTCATGTACTAAGTTATATATTACAAGAGCATAAATACCAAATTTGTATTAAACGATACTCGGTATTATAACATAAAATATAATATAATATAACATAACATAGCGTACGGTATTCCGAGTGCATGTCATATGGTTGGAAAATTAGGGGGTTGAGATAATGGAATTTTGATATGTTGTTTTGGGATAATTTCAAGCTTATATACCTAATACATATTTGGATATATTTTCATTTAATATTATTATGGTTGTATACAAATTTTCGAATCAGTTTTTCCTCTTTGTTTCTATGGTAAATTTCATATTTATACCACTGACTATGACTGTCTGTTGGTCTGTCTATAAAACTTTCAATTTATATATGAGATGGTAAACTAAATTTTGAAAGTATGTAAATATCACAAAAAAAAAATTGATATTTTATTTTTGAATTTTGCTGAAAGCAATAAGCAAACTGTTGAATTTATTTTTTTTTTTTTGTCTTATTATATGCCGTTAATGGATATACGTTTTTTTATTTTCTTGTTATGGTGTGCCTCAAGCACATTAGCGTGTTGTTTTAGGATTCTAAAATTGATTGTTTCAATTGACAAATGGACTTGTTGTTGATTTCTGCTTGAGGATTGCAGTAAAAATATTGAACAACGAAAATTGATTTAAATGCTAATCTGTACGAGAATAAAAATCACTTAATTCTTGGGAAACATTTTCCGAATCACAATGCTTTTTATTCATGTTGAGAAAAAGGAAAAAATGTACCCACTTTAACTGATGACGTCAAGAAAAAAAATGTATCAGTCAGCAACATTTTCATATCATTAATTTGATTTTATTTGAATTGTAACGGCGTTATTATTACAGCTACAACAAAATTACCTATAGAAGCATTTTTTTTTTCTTTAAACTTTGATTTAGTGAATTTTGTTTGTAACCTCTATGATTTCCCATTGGATCAATTTAACAATTTATTTTTACTCCCATTTTCATTCCAACTTTATGTGCACTTTTTTTTTTACAAGAAAGCGTGCCAAGCAGATAAAGAGAAAAAATAAATAAATAATATAATAAATTATAATTCACTCTATTAATTCCATTGAATGTCTAATTAAGGCTTAAAAATTCCTAAATTGGGAGAAAAGTACCAAATTTAGCAAACTCGTGGGGGTGCGTTATCAAAATAATGTATCGAGAAATATTTATTTTTTCTTTTTCTTTCTTTTTTTTTATTTCTGGCGTAGTGTTGTATCCATTCATAGATTCGGTTAAATAAGCTATTTTCATTTTTATTCTGCCACTTTTTTTCCTCTCTTTTATCTAAATAGTCTGTAATAATCATAAATATCAAATTTAAAGAGATGTCATGTGGGAAGATAAATCTATTGTGATGTCCTGCTTGTTGTTTGTGTCCTTTTTTTATCTCCTGTTTAGCTCAATTTATAATTTTGGGATTTTGTTCATTGTGTGGGAAAGAATACTGTTGTTACTGAACTCAGCAATATGTAGATAATAAACCTTGTAACCTTCTTAGTTTTGTGGCTATACCAACATTTCTATCATTGTGAAAAATATGAAATCGAGATACAATTACGTAAGTTTTACTTCCACATTATTTTAGACCGATAAACACATCATTACATTTACATTGTAATTTTAAAAAAAATGAAAATATTCGAACCTAATGCTGTGTAAAATTTATTGTGTCATTTAGAGGAAGTTATTGTTTAAATAACGTCGCAAAATATTGACGATTTAAAAAATGTTGAGAAACCTGAATCATTAATTAAACTGAATAATTTCATAATTCATGAGATTAGTGTAAATGTGGTTGGTGAAATATTCTCAACAAGAGTTTATGGTCAAGTGATTCAAAATATTTACAAAATTTGTCTATATAGGCGTCACAATATTATATGTTTAGTGTTTACCTATTCAAATGTCATTTGTATAAATATTCATAACATTTCATAATTTTTTTGACTCATCAAAATTTCAGCAACACAAGAGAAAAAGTAAACAAAAAATTTACATTATGGTTTCAAAAATGACAAACATCACATAACAATACTTATATTACTTATAATATGTTAATGTAGTTAACAAGAACCAAGAAATAGTATTAATAATAATAATAATAATAATATTCTTTTATATTAAATATGTGTGATGTGCTTCTCAATCTCACTCACTTTGACGGTGATTATAGCCATGATTTAAAAGGTCACTAAAAATTTCATATATAAATAAATGATTATTTATTTATATTTTTACACATTTAACATTCATTTCAAGATATATTTCTAAAAGTAAATTCAATATAGGAATTTTAAATGTTAAATGTTATTTGTGAGTAGGTATTTGTGTTTTTGTATGTGTTTGTTTGTGGAGTGCTAAAAATATATATATATATATATATTTTGAAATATATATATTAGGGCGTTCTAAAAAGCACGAAATTTTTCAGATTTTGGTTCCCCCCCTCTCATCTGGTGACAATTAGGATATAAATATTCAAAACGAAATCCGAGATTGATTGGTTGAATTTTGACCCCCGCGCACCTCGTTTTAAGATTTCCTGGTCT
>JAABKK020052247.1:0-39066 GCA_011634745.2 Catotricha subobsoleta | reverse complement strand
AACGCTTTTTTTCTTATTTTTTCTCCGAAATTCATAATAAATCAACCTAAAACAGCGAATTTATCAATAAAAAAAAAACGTTTTATATGGGGTTCACCCCTACTTAAGCGTTAAATCGCGACCTCTAAATTTCTTCCAAATTCGCTAAAAAGAAAAAAATAGTCGTTTAATAGTCAAAGGAACAAAATAAGACCCTGAGACCTAAAGTTTTCAAAAAAAAAAATTCGCTGGGCGCCCTATATATATATTATCAAAATTATCAATATTTAAAACTAAAGCAGAAGAACAAATAAATCACATTAAATCTTATTTTTAACCTCTAACAATCGCAGGTGAATCACCATCTCGACGTGTTCTATTAGACTATCCTAGTCCATATTTATACGGAAACTATCATACATCTCCAAGTGAAGATCTAGTCGCTCTATGGTTCGGTGCAAACAGTTCAGGTCAGAACCAAAACATAAATATATATATATATTTATATATATACATATATATTTTTAAATTCTTTTATCTTCCCATTCGCAACATTTAACAATAACAATACAGCTCACCTATCTTTCCTACAAAAAAATAAAAATAAAATAAAAATATATGTCGTATAACACTTTAAAAAGACAAACCATAATTTCCTCATTTATTTTACAAAATAATTTTATTAAAGATAAAGACAGAATTTACTTTGTCTATAACCACTAAAGATCAACTAACTCTAATTCATTCAATTTTTTTTTTTTTTTTAAATTATAATTAATTAATACAATAATATCACTTGTTTCCGTTGACCTGCGCGCGACTTATTAAACAATTAAAGCCTTAACAAAAAAAAAAAAAAACAATATATGTCTCAAGTTAAATATGTATCACAATTTTGTCTTGGTTATTGCGTGTATTTAGTTCATTTTTTTTTTCTTATTCTATATTGTATCTAACTATAAGCTTTTACATTTTGTCTGATATGTGACATAAATACAAATTTTTTATCTGTAGCATATATAAAGTGTTTTAGAAAAATAAACAAGTGAATGGATAGATAAATATTAAATGAATATGTGCAATGTTTGTAAGTAATACATAGTATTATTTCTTTGGTCACATTTAAAAATTTACGAATAGGAATATATTTAAGTGTTTAATAATTTATAAATAAAGATATATGAATTAAATATCTGGAAAATGAAAAGAAAACTTAATCGACATCCATCATTCAATCATGAAAATAGAAATAGAAAATTGGGATTATATATTTATAGTGATTCTTTTGAAATTCAGTGAAATTCTTTTGATGGAAAATGCTCTGAATAGAATGGGGTTTTTTTTATTCATCCATTTATAAATCTGTGCTTGATTCATGCATGCACAGGGTGTATACCAGAGGTCTGCGTGGACATGTTTTTGGGTGTCCATGCATATTAGGGTGACCGACTTTTGTATGGGGATTTTTTTTTTTCTAATGATGCAAAAGTACGTAAAAATGTCTAAAACGTGAAGATCTGCAATAAAAAAAAAAAAAAAAATTGTATAGGGGGTCCCTGTCGCTTTTTTTCAAAATCAAAAAGCCAAAACTTTTTCGATTTTGCGTACAACCAATTATGCACCAATCGGCTAAAAATTTTGGCTATCTTATTTTTTTGAAAAAACATTTTTTTTATTTTGGTGCAATCTGGAAAATTTTAAAATAATAAAAACTCGGTCACCCTAATGCATATCCATGTCCACATCCGTGGAAAAATGTATTATTATTACTTATATGATTATTAAAGAGACTGAAAAAATTAACTAGTTTGACCACATGGACGTCCGGACACATAGACACGAAATACAGACAGATCTCTGGTGTATACGAAGGAGAAAAAAAACAGGGAAAATCCCCAAATATTGCCAAATTTTCGGGATTTTTGTTTTTCAAAAATACGATTTGCGGTTTTTTTTTGCGCTTTTTTTTTGCGAAAAAATAGTATCTGTTTTTACTTTTAAAATTCGAAAGTTTTTATTAAAAGGAAAAATCAGGGAATTTGATTTTCGAAAAATCGTATTCAACCTGATACATGTTCCTCTTATAGACTAGAAGCTACTTGAATTCCCTAATGTATATTAAGCTTAACTTATTTCGAACATTTTGAAATCAGTGATTCTGTTAGCACCAATAAGACAGGAATAAATACTGGAGATCCGAACTTATCATATTATACCGTAAAGCCTGAAGAAACAGCTTAGGCCAATGAGTGAATATATTAAACCATACCATTGTAATTAAATTAAACTTTTACATCTCATAACCTAACTTTTGTTTACATTTTATTCCTTAAATATACTCACGAATCATTCGAAAGAGTCCAGCAAAAAATAAATCAGTTGTTTATTGTCCAACATTTTCAATTCCAGTTTTTAATAAAAGTTTATAATTCGATACAAATAATATTGTCTTTTATTAAAACAGGTGGTTGTCTGTTTTAGGAACTATGCTCATGGTTCATTAATTATTTTCGATCTGCGATAGCCACAATATCTCTTAATTATCATCTGCATACGCACGTCACATCTCTGACATTTAAAAGCAGATGCTTAACATTAAATGTGAACTTAAAGCAAAGAGTACGTGTACTCTTTTGCTATAAAGACTTTGCCTAATAAATATTGATAGGACCATGTTTTGATTGACTACTTGCACTCAAAAAAAAATAAAAAAAATCTAAAATTGAATATCAATGTATTTGTTTTGCATAACCTTGGCATAAAGTTAAATAAACAGCGTCTTCAACTATCTTCCATAAAATCAGAAAATTAACACAATCCATAAAAAAAAATTATAATGATTTTTATGATGATTATTAACAAACAATCAATGATACGACATATTATATTTGGTTTTTTGTTTTTTTTTTTCTTTTTTACCTGCACACTTAAATTTACAGATTAAAGAATATTTTTATTTTATTTTTTATTTATATTCTTATATATTATTATTATTATTATTATTTTCGTAAAACAGTAGCAAACAATTTACGTGTCAATTCCTATCAAACAAAATATTACAGCCTGTTCTTGCTGTTGGCTCGTTTCCATAATCCATTGATCATATCGCTCAATATATATATATATTTCATTATATTATTTATCAATGAATACCAATACAGACACGTAAAAAGTCCGATCAAATCTCCATCACATACTTAAACACATAAAATATAATAATATATATAATAAAAAAAAAAAAAAAAACGTTCATTATAAAAATGCATTTGCATATTTGTGAATTGAAAATGAGATTTCTCTCTCTATGACTGACTCCTATGGCCTGGCCTGGCCTAATGGTAGCATAATATAATTGTACATTAGTTAGTTATAATGTAATTTGACGCGCGCGCTCGGCATGGTGTTATGTGGTAATGTTTTTTGTTTTATTTTTTGTTTTTTTTTGTTTTTAGTATTTGTTGATGTTGTTGTTGTTTAGTATTATAGTTGTTTTGTTGCGGTTATGAATGCACATAATATCAAATAAATAATAAACCCGTAGGTATATTATGTTAAATATTAAATTGTTTTTGGTTTGTTCATTTGATTTGATGAAAGAGAAGGGCCACCATTTGATTTTGAGATCATGCGTAGGATGTCTAATACGGCGCAATAATATATCCCATTCACATATATAAATGTAATTAGAAAATTTATAGTTTTTGATTTTATGAATGAAATAACTTATTTGAAGGTTCATTAGTTATAGTTTCACTAAACGGTTGCGTTATTGTAATATAATCGGTCAGGTATTTAAGAAAAACTATATACAGAGAGACAAACAGCATGACAAAAAAAAAAAATTAATATGTTTTATATTCATTTGTTTTTTTTTTTTTTTATTTGTCTTCTAAATCGCATGTAACATTTGAAATGGTGTACCTATGCGTTGCCTATTTTTGTATTATAATGACTTGATGTGTTTATATAGCAAAAGAATGACTATGAAACACATATCTAAAAATACACGAATGAATATCAGTCTTAGTTTGTGCTAATAATAAACGTACCGAAAAATTATTGAAAAAAAAAATAAAAATAAATAAATAAATAAATATATTGACTAACCATTCTTGTAATATATATGAATATGCGTTTTGAACAGAGAAAACCAGATTTATCGAAGTTTTATGAATGAAACCAAACTAAATTGAAATTTATGCAAATTGAAGTCTTGGCGTCGTTTATGTAAATCTACACTCTTAGTATATTCTTCATTTATTTCTTATATTATTTCTTCTTCTTCTTCTTCTTTTTCTTATTTTTTTTTTTTTTTGCATTTCATTTAATTTCGATTCGAGGTGAGGTGAGGTGATCGTTTTTATATTATATTATAGCACAATATGTTACGTTACATTATTATTATAGGCCATTCAAACTATAAATTTATTTTATTTATATAAAATTTAACAGCAACAACATGGATGGCATACAGCGATATCGTTTTTTTCGTATATTATTATAATTCGCTTCTTTTTTTTTTATTAAAGGTGATATTGGATTATTTGAAAAAGAATCAATAAAAATAATAAAAGAAGAAAACAAAAATAAAAAAAAGAAAAATTAATAAAGAAAAGACAATTTTAAATCATGTTATATCCTGCATGGTTAATTGCTTTACTTAATTACCTGAATTTAAATATCTGTCGAACCGTTTTTAGTAATATGTAATTAGGTTCTTCGAACTATGCTTTTTTTTTTTATCTATGGACGGTTGCTATATATAGGATATTGGTTACGAGTTTTAATTAATTCAGATTTGGTTATAAATGGTTTTTAATATAAATGCAATTAAATTATCTGTGAATAACATATGGAATTACCGATCTATATGAAATATGTTTGTATTCGTGTCATCGCACTGTTTTCAGTGTAGAATTTTGCTTATCTTTCAAAACACTTGTTTGATTGTCATTTGATATCTCTAATTAAATAAATAACGTATCAGGAAATTAACTTATAGATAAAATATTTCCGGACTGCAAATTTTATAAGCTTATGATTTATGCGCACATGAATTCAGAATGTTCTAAACTATGATTCATAGCTGAGCTTAGGCATTTACAATAAAATATCGAATAGATTTTATGAATTTTAATCATTTCATTCAACATATCTGAATTGTAATCTTGGATGACAAAAATTTATTGAACATCACACGTAAATTAAATTTAATATCATTTTTAATGTGAGTGGATCGCACAGTATTGTGCCTTTAAGATGGTTTATTGTCAATAATCTTCTTTTTTTTTTGTTTATTAATGATTTTCAATTCATTTCAGTTGCAACATAAGACTATAAAAAATTTATATGTGCGGTATTTTAAAAAGAATCATTTGTTTTGCAATAAAAATTACTAAAAGTTATAAAAACAAATATTTTTTTTTTTTCAAAAAATATCTCATTAAATTTAAATAGGAAAACATAAAATATTAAGTGCAATACTGTCATCAATGTACAATCTTTAAAATCAAATTATTTAAAATTATCACTTGCAATAAATGTGTTCGTAATTGGAAATATTACATTGTTGGAGTATCAAGTTCTAAATGACATTGAACGAATGAACGTTTAATTTATTGTGGTTATACTCAAAGTCTGTTTATTACCGATGTATAACATTTGATCATTTCTCGATCATTCACTTTTATTCTGTTTATAAAACATTGTTAATTTTTATGAACAAATTCGACATTTAGTGAATTATTTTAATAGAAAGGAAAGTGTGAATTTATGTAAAATAAAGTGTTTCAACTTATTATCGCATTCGTTCATAAAAGATATCCAGTATTTTATGGTGCTTTTTAATCACCCTCTAGTCCGTGTGATTTTAGTTTATTTGATCCGATTTCAGTAAACCCTTCCTCCGTTCTGGGGTTCGGTACAGTTACAGCACATAAATTATTTTTTAGAGAAATGAAAATAAATAACTGTAGATAGCAAACAGAATTAAAAAGCTTTCAAAGAAAAAAAAAATCAAATCAATCAATATTCATACATATTATGAAAAATTAAATCTGAACGTAATTCAAATCAAATATAAACCAGAAAATAAAACTTATTTCATATCAATTTCATCGTCTATGAGTCTTATTGAAGATGATCGCCCGATATTATGAGTTGGTTTCATAATGTAGAATTTCATATAATACGACGAGAATTTTCATCGATCACACATTTTATCGTTGCATCGTTAAAAGAACTAATAACAGTGAGAAAATCACATATGCGAACGAAAAAACATGTTAAAAAAAAAAACTAATGAAGATCTTCGAACGACAAAATCTGGTGATCTTAAATATAGGCTCTGCTGAAAGCCAATAACCTAAAGCTTAGAACAAATAAGAATCAAAAAAATTGAGATACCTAAACGCTTTCTAAATAAGTCAGTACAAAATAAATTTTAAATTAAAATTTAAAATACACACAAATAAACGTCTTAAGTTTAACACGTAAGCGCTATAGCCGTTACCTATATAAGCAATAACATATAAAATTTATAAAATTTTGCAATATCCGTTCATACCATAGTTGGAGTTACTTGTTCTGTTGTCAACAAAATAAAAATATACATAGCACAATAACAAACTATAAAACCACAATATGGATTTCTTTTTTTTTTTTTTTATTATTATTATTATTTTGATGTTGTTATTCAAAAATCTAAAAGAACAAAAAGATCGCAAACACTATACAATACAACAACAAATCTTTTACCTCTGTAAATAAAATACATTTTGTATATAGGAATTATGCGCATGCGCCCACGGATTAACTGCTCTCTTACCTTATACTTATGTGTTTAATAAAAAACAAAAAAAAAAAGAAGAAATAAATAAAAAAAAAACCATAAAAAAAACAAACCAAACTAAATCTGACTTGATTGTAACAGTCCAACAAAAATGACTGGATTATGACGATGATGACGGTGATATGATGGAATCGAAAACATATGGTGTTGCTCATTGCCAATATTTATTATTTAATTGCACAAAAATATAATAAAATATTGGTAATTGAACTACAGTTAATGTGAACAATCGATTGAATGCAATTTAAGTGAATTTATTCGGTTTTTTTTTTTCAAGTTATTGTAAACAATTAATGATGCCATGCAACAATTGACATCATTACGATTACATAAACAATATATGACAAAAGACCGTTCATAATTATCAAGATTTACTCATTCCAATTTAAAAAAATATCATTTTTATCGAAAATGATTTTAATACAAACATATTTTTATTTTATTTTTTTTTAAATAAATATGTTCTGGTTGAATTTCGTTGCGTTGAGCAGATTATTGAAATGACGTGTCTACTGCCGTCTATTTTATTATTCGAAAAATCTAAAGATACATTCAAATAAATTATTCGTTCTTTCTTTTTCTACATAGTTTTTTTTTTTATGTTATTTTGACCACGCGCTATAACCAAATATGTCCATTTGACAAGATCAAACAAATAAAAATTTATATAATATGACGATGAGATAGATCTCTTGAGTCCATATTATTAACGAAACAGTTAAGTTAAACAGCTCAGACACTACACACGGAACATGGACATTAATTTAATTCAAGTTTATTTTTTTTTTTTTTTTTATTATATTGAAATCATGATAATGATTAACATTTCGATATACTTCTTTATAGGAAAAGTGTTGTCAACTATTTGAAAATATTTGTTAAATATGAAATTATAAATGGAAAATATTTAAATTCATTAGCACAATTTGCAGCATATAATGTTATTTCACATGAATTATAGTCTCAGAACAATGATTTTCATCATGGATGAACTTTGAACAAAAACAAATATAATAATAATAATCACTGCATAAAATTTACATTTCCATTGCACTTAAATTGAAATTAATTTGGTAAAAATGTTCCGTTCAAAATCATACTTATAATCAAAAAACTGTCTCATTTTGTGGAGGTTATTGAAAACGCAGATGGTTTCTGCTTAATTCGTGAAATTAGCGACACACATAAAACTTTCTGATTATGATCGCTCCTTATTTTGATGAAAATTACCAACATTCTTATTATGGAATAACAGCTTAAGAAAATTTAAATAATTTATTTTATTTATGATCCATGCATGAAACATAAACAAAAAAAAACAAAAAAACAAAGTTTTGTGTCAAAAGCTTTGAAGTATATTTCTCTTCATTTTTCTTCTCTATTTTTTTGAATTGTTAATCATTTATAATAATAATATTAAATAATGGTTTCAGTGCTATGAATATATTACTAGTTATTATTATTATTATATTATGTAGTGTTGTGTTCTTGCTACCTGAATGAATGCCTCTTAACTTCTTATATACACTATTATATTATAATAAAATATTTATTTGAAGAAGTTATCAATAAAAATCATTATTCAGACGATGTGTAATCAAAAGAAAATAATGAAAAAGATATAGAAAGAAAAAAAAAACAACAAAAATAGAAACTATTTTTTTTTTAGATATAATTCGTCAATCGTTTTTCGGAATATGATTCGAAATTCTTAGAATTGAAAAATATACTGAGAATTGAATATAGATGTGTGACTGGTGTCTTAGATGAATATGAGTAAAAATGGAAATTTTGGTTTTGGCAAATGTAAAAAAACCAATTTGAATATATTTATTTCGCGATGACGACGTTGTACATTTAATATATTGGTAGATTTTAATTATAAATTAGAACTTATTGATAATACATCACTTAGACGCTAAACCCATTTCTATGGCAGGAAATTATAAACAAAACTGATTATAAAAAAGAAACAACGAATTTAAAAAATTAAAAGTTATTTTAGCTATAAATAAGACAAATTTGTCCCTGTTCTGAAAGCTTTAACTTACATAACGAATAAACTTTTGGATGGTTAGTTTGCAGTAATAATTTGAAATGAAAGATTTTTTCTTCGTATGAAATAAATGTTTAGACTATCACCAAATTGGTTATAACTATAGGACTGCACATTTTAACGAAATGACGCGAAATTCGAACTGTTAGAAAGTTAACTGAATTATCCAAGTGATAATTTATTTATTTGTTCAATTTATTCAATGCTAACATACTTTACTGCATGTCTTTCCCACCTAGAAAAAATTAGGCCAAAAAGCTCATATT
Organism: Catotricha subobsoleta; assembly: GCA_011634745.2. NCBI lineage: Eukaryota > Metazoa > Arthropoda > Insecta > Diptera > Cecidomyiidae > Catotricha > Catotricha subobsoleta. Next base: position 29,915 of record JAABKK020052247.1, on the reverse strand, counting down.
CACGACTTTTATATGAAGTTAATATACCTCATTTAGATGTGAAATATTTTATACTATAGGAGGCATTGTATATGGAACAAAGATTCCAACATATATCTAGGAATCCCTTGTAAAGTATGAGATTCATACTATTAGTGAAAATATCTTTTCACAAGGGCAGGCATTTTATAATAAATTTTGACAAAAATACTCATTAAGAAAACCAATAATGTTAAAAATATTTTGTATTTTGCACAATATACTCACATCGATACGCTCACAATATAATCACTTTTGGAAATTTATTTAAAATACAGAAAATATAAGAAACAAAATACTTCAACAAGTCTCTCCTATTAAAATACACAATTACGACGTATTTTCTGAATTTGTTCAATAAGTATTCTATCGCTCTTATGTCGTTAGAAAATAACTCGATATTTTCCATAAATTAGATAATTTAATGTTTATATTGAAATTACAAAAAAATCAATATCAATGTTGATCCGAAAACCAACACGGCAATGAAAATAAAATTCACTATAAATATAAAATTGTCATCGAAAGAAATTTCTCTTTTATCACAAATATACGTAAATTAATATTCATGTAGGATGTGCATTATGTATATTGTATATGCATCGTCAAAATTTGTATAAAACGCCAAAGTTCAAGAGCAATCGTAATATGCGCCTACTCCTGTGAACAATAAAAAAAGAAAAGAAAAAAAAAAAAACAAAAACAAAATCATATGTATACAGAAAATTAAAATTTGTGTAAAGAAATCATATGTGGCTTACATAAAAATATTGTTTACAAAACAAACGCCCTCAATAATCGTATTATTGTAAGTTATATGAAAACTGTATTACTTAAGCGAGAAACCAAAAAAAAAAAAATTGATATAACCTACAGGTGGCTGGCTAGCAAAACTCTTTTTTTTTTTTTTCATTTTAAATCCGTATAAAAATTACATTTATTATATTTATATTTTCTATATTATTTTTGCTAGTGATATAAGAAATTAAATGTAGGTACAATAACATTAAGTTTGACGAAGGCGTTTATTTGTTGCCGGTTTCTGAAAATTCTCACACCCTCGCGCCTATCATACTCTCTAGAATAACGAACTCTATGCCATGTGATAACCATTACTGGCGCGCGCGTCAATATTTCCATTCTAAAATGTTAACATTAAATTAATTATATGTATACCATTTGAAAAACGTAATCACGTGGTGATGATAATTAGAATTAAATCCTATGTCATAATCGCATACGCATTTTACGGTCTCATCCAAATTTTGTGGAAGAGTCATACCTCAAAATAAAATTATATCATTTAACGACGTAATTGTATTTTTAGCGAAAACTTAATCTATTTTTAGCTTAGACAATAAATAATGGAAACTAACTGAATCAATAAAATATAATAATCGAAATTCATGAAATTATATTGATTTCACTTTTATCTTTAGACATGCTGTAGACGCCACCACCAACTCAAAAAAAAAAAATATATATAAGAAAACACCGAGAACAAAATTTTATTGAAAGAAAGAAAGAATAAAAAAAAAAAAATTAGGAAGAAAATGTATAACAAGAATTATATTTAAATCGCCACACAAAAATGTGTTCACGTTTGAATTTATTTTAAAATTATATTGATATTTATATAAAATGGTTTAGATTTGGACACACGACAAGCGATATTATAGCTTCTAGAGCTATAATAACTTTGGCATATAACAAGACAATGTACAAGATAGAAAATATGTGTATGTTCACAATACAAATTTTTTGGTTTTTGTATTATTTTCTCATTTTTGTTTTCTATATTTATTTATTTATTTATTTTATTTTTTTATTTTTTTTTTTTTTGTAAGTTTAGTTAAGAAAATTTATTTTAAGATGTGCGATGAGTGCCCACGATTTTTAGAGCCATTCTAAATATAAATTTTCATTTAAATTTAAATTTAATATAGCGCACATGACATGCTGATCGGTTGTGTGCGTAGTCATTCTTTACTTAGATTTTATGTGTTTGTTATACGATATTAACCGAGATAGAATGAAATTTATATTGATAATAATATAATTCATGTTATATTCACACCAATTACACCGATTTAGAGTTGAGTCGAATGATTTACATTACATCACACACGTACGATGGGAAAACTCGTATACATGTTGTATTAATGAAATGTGAGTTACCTAAAATTAGCAAAATAATGGAATAAGCAAGCATACAGGCGAGCGAAAAAAAAATAATAAAAACAACAATGTTCTGTATTTTTTGACACATTCCATGAAAAATATATACGCACTTACTTTACGCTTCACAGTCTTTCCCATACAACAAGATATTAAAAACAAATTTGCCACAAAATTAGTGGTAAAATACTTGAAATAAACGAAGAAAAACAAAAAATAGAAAATCTAAAATTAGCTATTTATTTTGTTTATAACATTTTTGATGGTATTAAGTGTACAAGCAAATACAGGCTATGGAGTGAGGTATGATGAGAAAATTTGTATGCCACACATTAGAAGATAAACCGCACAGATCCATGATGTGTTGATATTTTATGGCTAAATTGTAATGACGCGTGACGTGTGTTTTTCTTTTTCTATTTGTTTTTTTTTTAATTTGGTGAGGAAAAGCGAAAAGAAAAAAAAAATTCCTTCATTTATTTTTAGACAATGACTGATAAAATGAAAGTATACGCGTAATTATAAATAATACAACTGTATAACAATACCGTAAACACGTAGATATTCAAATAAATTCTAGTAACATTTATAATTCATTTAACACAATTACCGCAACATTTCACAATTACCTTACGAGACTATTTGTATATTTGGTCTATTAATAGAATAGCTATAACTAAATATAATGTATTTTGTTTGTACATCCATGAATTGCTATTTTCAGTTTGATACAATACAAATTTATATAAACAGTAAGACAAACATATTAATTTATAATCACATCTAATCGCTTAAAATATTCGATTCTCAATAACCTTATATCGATTTGTTTTATATAAATAGTTGATGCAGAGAATTGTTTGTTATGGCTTCTAACAATAATAAAAGCAATATAACATTTTTTTTTTTTTTTATTAGAAAATTTTAAACCAAAAGCTTTAAAAGCTAAATCTTGGGTTGCCCCAGATTTTGATAGGTTTTATTGGGATAATTTTTTATGAAATCATAGATCTTAATCCTGAATTTTAGCTTTGAAACAACTATATCTAGAACAAGAGTTAATTAGAAATGTTTTCATTTGGGATAATTTTACATTACATTAATGTCGTTAGGAATAAATTATAATTATTATAAATTAACGGGTTCAACAAATCTTAATTTAGAAAAAAAAAAAAAAATTGTTGATTTTTTTGATTTAAATTTGAAATATTAATACTCCAGACAGATCTTGTCTCAGGAACTAACTTTATGTACACCAAAAGGTGTAGGCTAGTCCCAATTTTTTTTTTTTTTCATAAGATTGCATTCCATTCCTAGTTTTTGTTTTCAACATATAAGTTTTATATAAACAACAAAAAACTATGATTCCAATAAGCAGAAATTATTTCAATAATTGTTGAAAAGGAAATTAAGCAGTAGAAAACAAGCTGCCAATGGGTCGGATACACTACTTCATTTTTGTTAACATGATTATCAAATCAATCGTTGTGGTTCGTACGAAAAATTACATTTTTGATATATCGAATCATAGTGGCTTTTTTCACACTAAAAAATAAAACTCTGGGAATTGTTTCATTTTTGATACGGTATAGATATAGATTTGTGCCAAAACAACAATTTAAAGAAAGAAAACTTTTAAATATCCAATTAAGTTATAGTCGTATGCCAGATTGAGCATGATTTGCTTGTGGTTATGTTGATAAAGTATGGACATTTTTGAATCGAAAAATTGTTATTTTCTTCTTTTCTCTGCTAAAATATATTTTTTTTTTCTTTATTTTTTCAATTTGCAATTTCCAATATTCGGTTAATATTATTTAAAGATATTATGTAATTATAAACAAAAATAGAGCAATTAAAATAGTCAACCTGTTGCTACCGATTCAATTTGAACGATTTCGTGAGACTATAATAACCTCTTAAAGTACTTCAAATGTTATATAATTAGAAATGAATAAATTTTAGCTCAAGTATTAATGTCTCGAGAATGGCTTAAAAATGCTCAGCCAACAAACATAAGCCGGTATTTTTCAGGTCCGTCAATATATTTATTGTGGAAAAATATTGAAGTGTTAAAGGATAGATTTAAAATAAAAAATATAAAAATAAAACTCAATAAGTTCATGCACCTAACGGGGTGGGCTCTCTTCGCCCACACAAACAAAATTCGCTTTTAATATAATTTGAATTTAATGTCAAATATATATATGGATGATTGTAAAATAAATGTAATCACATGGAAAACAAAATATTCTGGAAAGATTTTAGCTACCAAACAATTATTCATAAATTGATACCAATATTTTTCGATATTAAGAAATTGGCCTCGAATAAACCACGTACCGCATTTAACTAATTCTAAAAAAATATGATTTGATTTTAATTCAATACAAATTTTATATTTAATTTGTTACCAAAACTTTAAGTTCATTATTCATTTCCATTTGTTTATTGGAATTAAATTAAAACGATAAATACGAGTAAAAAAAAAAAACAACAAATTGGTGCCGAAATAAAAAATATACGACACAATAACATCTAAAAAGCGATATTCCAAAAAAGAACAAAACTGTGGGCGAATAACGAGTTAAGTTAATTAACATAAAATGGAAGAAAAAAAAAAACTGTTTTCCTTGCTAAATAATAATTTCAACTCTTTCATATTAAAATATACAATTTATTTTATTTCGTTATTGTATTCAAGTATATTTTATGTACCAAAACCAATTATGTAATAAAATGTACATTATTGCGTTGATCCGTTGAATTATATTTTATTGATATTTTATTTTATTTATGTATAACATAAAGTTTGAAGAGAAAAGAAAAAAAAATTAAAGAAATACTTTAATAGCCGAGCAATCAGTTTTAAATTTATTACAATAAATACAAAATCGATATATATGTATAAGGCAAGGGCAAGAAATTATCTTTTTCTTGTCCTCTTTTATTTATATATTTTTTTAAATATATAGAAAAAAAAAATTGTTCAATACATCAACATTTTTCTGTTTTAATTTAAAAAGTAATTGATCAAAAAAAAAAAAATGTAAAATAAAATTGCTAAAATCTTAATGAATAATAGTCTTTAGACTTTAAGATATCATGAAGAGGCCACGTGTTCACAACCCCATTTACATAGTACATACATTTTGTATAAAAGCATTCACATATACCATCACATAGCATGCTCATCGTGAATAGGACAATGAATATGATGAGCTTGTAAAAGTTTCTATACAATAACCTTTAACATTTTCAATATTCAAAATACTACCCCAAGCTACCATTGATTGAAGAGCAAAAAGAAAATAGAAAAAACCAATACACACACACTATTCCCCCGCCACAATCATTTAAAATCCCCTCTGAGTTGGTGGTTGTTTTTCTTCTTTTTTTTTTCTGTGAATTTATGAATGAATTACGATCATGCGTATTACCGTTTATGTTTCTCCTGTATTACGTAGCGTACAATAGATAATAATGTTGTGTAGATTTTCCTATAAAATAGCAACAGTTATAGTATTGAACAAAACAAAAAAAGAAAAATAAAGGCTTTCGAGGGAAATCCCTAATGAATATTGTACAACGTACGTAAAAATAAAGAATATGCGCAACGTTTATTTGAACAATACCCGGGCAGCCATCATAGAAATAAATTTATGAATGAACTGACGTCATACGCTTAGTAATATCGGGAAACATAAAATATTAAGTATATTATTTTCATTTTTTTTTTTTTTGAACTTCTCTTGCTTTATGTATTTTGTGTAAAACATATATACGTACATGTTTGAAAATGTCCTTGTCGTCCTTGAAAGAAAATCAATATATTTTTCATATACATTATATTGTAATATGATGGATGGCGATATAGAAAATATGGAAAAAAAAAACTTGAAACCATAAATGATTTATTGAATAGTTATATACTTTAACCATAACGATTCCAGTTAAAAATATTCTAAAGAAAGATTTCGAACATTCTTAAAATACCGATCGAAAGAGCATATACATAATGCCGGCCCAAATACGTGAATTAAATGTAGGATTATTATATTTCCGCACAATTTATTTTTACTTCCAGTGCGTATCTATTTTTAGCAAATTTCTAATTAGACATTTGTATCTAAATAAATATAGACGGAATCAAGCAAAAAAAAAAAAAAAGAAGAAAAACAGTAGCATTTAATTTAAGCGAAGCAATAAAGCTTCTGGTGAAAACACAAATACACATGAAATAAGAAATTAATTTTAGTGTAATTACAACGAAACGCAAACAATAACATACCGGCAACCACCTCATCACCTACTCTTTTTTATACTTATTTTTATTATTTTTCTTCCAATTTTTTTTTGCTTTTTTCTTATCTTGAATGTATCGAATAATATAAGTTAGCAGCTCAACATTTTATTAATAAATACCTCATATCAATAAACAACATTTTTCGTTTTTACGTCATTTTTATCTATTTCATAGGCAATAATCACATAATTCATACCGCATACGTCACGGCACATTAGTGCGAATAATGATGATGATGTTATTATTAGCGGCGAGCATATGTTTGTTTGCGTATGTAAATGAGGAGAAAAAAGAAAAAAATAGAATTTTCTTTTTCTTTTTTTTTTTCTTTTTGAAATTCTTACAATTTTGTTTATGAAAAACAGTGCAATTATGTTTGTGTTTAAACAAAAATTCGCTATTTATAAACATTTGTATACATTTTCGACATATTCATTTGATTACACATTACGCTAAAAATACCACACACACAAATTATTTTTCTCGTCTCTTTTTGGGCTTATAAATTACATATAAACATTTTTTTCTTTCCTGAGGAAAACTATATGTACATTCACACACAAACTAAATCTCATAATCGGACGGAATGATTTTCAAAAGAAAATGAAACAAATAAGAAAATAGAAACATTTCTAAATATAGATTATTAGAAAAAAAAAAATGAGAAAAAATAGAAATATATATAGATTTATAATAATATTTTTCGACTGATGATGTTTTATTTTTGTCTGCGTGTTTTCTTTTCATTTTTATGTTTCTGTTTGCTTGAGGTGTATTTATATTAATAATAAATTCTCTCTGCAGCAGCAGGTATTTTTGGTTGAATTGATCATTGAAAGAAATTCTACAGTTTTATTATTCATATTTAGGATGCACGTTTTCAATTCAGAGAGGATTAATGAAAATTTATTTTTGATTCTTCTAATTGCTATAAAATTTTCATTTATATCCAAAGTTGCGTACAAAAGTTTTTACAATACAATTTCGTATTATTTAACTTGTAGGTTTTCCTTCCGTTTAAATTGAATCTCTAAACTTCACTATTTCGTTTATTTCGTTTGTTTGCGATTTCTTTGCGGAGGCTGTAGAATTTGTAGGAGTTTCAATTTCGTCGGATATGAATTTAAAGTTGTTTACTGAAAACAATCAAATCTAAGAGTCTAATTAAAACAAAACAAAAATAAAATCACAAAATAGAATTTAAGATATAATAATACAAGTGTACAAAACCCTAGAGCAATAAAAAGTTTAATCGGTGTTTTTTTTCTTTTTTTTTTTAATATCCAGGACAAAGCTACAAAAAAAACGCATTTAATTTAATGGTTAAAAATTTCTATGAAATAATGTCACAACACTTTAATTCTCTAATGAATTCGATGCAATACAACATTTTTCAGTAAATTCATTAAAATTTATTACATTATTAAAATGAATTCAAAATAACAGCTGATCAGTTGCAGTGAGTGTAAAGAAAAATGAAAATAGCATTTTATTTTTAACCAAAATACTGCAGGAGCTTAACCATTTCAGTTTGTGCGAGATTATAAAACGATGAAAATTATAAAATGCTACATTGTTTCGTTATTTTTTATTTTTTTTTAAACTGAAAAATTAAATATAATTAATTAAAAATTGTTTGGTCTACCGAATTCCATTATTTATGACTTTTAATAAATTAACCAAAACAAAATAGAATTCATAGAATATTAATTTATTTCAATTTATTAATAAAAAAAAAAAAAAAAAAATCTGAAGTTTGTGATGTCGTTAAATTTGATCAATGATATTCTAAAATTATTTATTATGAAAAAAAAAAATACCTGGTGCCGTTCAAAGATTATCGCTAAAATTTAAATTACCGTCGGTTGATGCGTTAAAATCTGCAAAATATTTTTGTGCATACATTTTTTTTTTTTTTTTAAATTGCACTTAAGCAAAAGCTAAAACACAAGTAAAAAAAAAATAATATCTCTTCTTCTTTGTAACTTTCTTTCAAAACATACTTTTAATGATTTATTTAATTCAAGCCGAAAAAACGTATTCAGATAATTTAAATAATTTACTCAAATAATAAATTTCTATAATGAAGATCAGAATTATAATCTGACCCGCCACACCAACCATAATAATTTCGAGTGAAGAAGAAAAAAAATCCAGTATTTTATTTTCATACAAGCGCTATATTTATACAGATTTATTTTTTATTTTTTTTTTGGTTTTGGTTTTGCGCGCAAGTATCTAAATCCAGCAGAAGTATATTTATACATAGGTATATATATTTTTTTTTTATATGTATAAATATAAATATGGCAATAAATATTAATAATTAAACCATAAAATAAAAAGCTAATCGCAGCATTTCATTTCGTTGAAAGATAATAATTGTATAATATTTTAATATTAAATTATTGTATTATACCGCCGTTGGATAAGCTAGGTTAACTTTAATTACAGGTCGATCTGTTATGTTTGTTGTACGTAAAAAGGTACCATATTCGCGTAAATAATAGATATTGAGTGGAATCGGATGGATTCTTGTAAAATTACAGGTCAATCTGTGTATAGTAGCTGTTGGTTTAATGACATTATTAGCACAGGTTTTCTGGTCATAACTTCTATATTTGATTATAGGCATAAAGTATTGGCATTTGTCGAACGTTTATTTCTAGAGTTTTGATTTATTGTAAATTTTCCTATGTTAGATTGTTTAGTTTTGGAAGTTTTTGTGTCAATCTGAGGCTATAAAAGCTCTAAAGAAAGCCAGAAATACGAATCTCACAGTTTTTTTTTTATATAGAACACATTTACAACTTACAAGAATAATGATCAAAAAAAACATATATACATAAATATAAAATTGAAGACGACACACAAATATAGCAAGCAAGCAAGACAAAAAAAAAAACATACACAATTTCTCAACAAATGGTGTTTGGTAATAATCTGGACGCGTGCCGAGAGTCATGACGTCTTCGTGTCCCCTAGCTATACCACATATTATAATATAGATATTCAGATCTGTTGTACAATCCATCCATATAGAAATATTGAATTGATGAAAAAGAAGTGAAAAAAAAACAAACGATATTAACAACACATACGTTGATTTTACTTCATTACCGGCATACATACGAAATGGCATTCCCCTTGCGTCGCACATCGTTAAGTTTTTGTAACTTAGGAAAGCAAAAAAAAACAGAAAACAGAAAACCGAAGAAAATTGAACGTTGTTGAATTGTAATCGAAGCAAAATAATACATACAAAATTGTGGTGGGGTGATTAAAGGGGGTCGACGTTCAAAACACCACATATGCTTACACACTACATAAATGTATTACATTCATGGCATCAGTTCAGCTAAATAACAACTTTCTCAAGTGGGGATAAAGTAGATTTACTACACGCACACATATTCTCTTAAATCATTTAGGTACCGTCCCATCTCTGTTATAGTATTTGTGTACGAAACGCGCTGAGGAGCATTCCATTTATGGAATGTTCTTTTAGTTTCATTCATAAAACGAATCGTAAAATCGGCTCGTGCCTCAGTAGTATTCGGAACGTCACGTCGGTTAGATGTGGGATTTAATCGCTCACATTTAGAGAAAAAGAAAAAAAAAAAGAGAATCTAATAAGAATAATTTACATTCAGAACAAAAAAAATTAAATAAAATAAAACATATTTAAGTAAAGGTTATAAATTTATCAAAACAGAAAATCAATTCATTCCTTGTGCAATTGCGGTTGAATGGCAAAAAATATATCAACAAATAATAAAATCTATTTAACTAATGTAATATTAATAAATTAAAAATATTTATAATAAACAACAAGCCAAGTAAAAAGGAAAAAAGAAGATAAATATAAAATATAACGAAAAATTCTAAAGAGTTATTAGATGAAGACAAAAAGTGTGTAGGAAGTGACCGTCACCAAGCATTTCAATATTGCGTTATTTTTATGTCAAATAAAAATAATAATAATAAAAAAAAATTGTACAACAAGCATTAAATAAGCAAGTCACAGAGAGATCTTCGACAGACAACATATTAAGATTTGATTCAAATAAAATAAAATAATAATAATAATAAAAACATTGTGTGTGTGTATTTGTGTTTGTGCGATTGTGGGTGCAAATGTAAACCGATTAAAGTAATTTAATTATCATATAATAAGAGATAGAAAAAATTATTAAAAAAAAAGAAAAAAACAATAATAATAAAAATTCTGTGTGATTTCAAAAGCGGTGGTTTTTACCTGTTGTGTTACAGTTTTTAGAATATTTTCTTTATTCATTAATCACACCCAGGTAAATGTGGTTTTCCAATTTTTTTTTCGTCTTCTATTTTTTTTTTTTTTTTTTTATTTCCTTAATTTCTTTTTCACTTGATTCATTAACTAACTAATTTAACAAAATATTAAGAGTTATTTATTAGTTTTAACATACAATCACTAATTTGATAATAAATGTTTTGAAACGAACAAAAAAAAAGAAAAAAATTACAATAAACGAAAATCTAAATAATAAAATCGGAATGTCTAAAAAAGATCATAAATTAACAAGTGTTTTCTATTGTGGATTATATTTGGAAATGATTTTTTAATAAATCATAAAACGTTTGTTCTTTTTTCTCGGTTGGTTATTTTTTTTTTTTTTATTTTGCTGGTTCTTCTGTTCATGTTTATTTACACTCAAGAACTCATTGAGGTGTCACTTTAGTTATTTGATTGTTAAATGAAATAGCGTTTCAGGCTATTTTGAAAAATAGCTTTTTAAATTACTAAAAAAAAAACGAACTTTAATAATAAATAATATATAAAAATAAAGGAAACAAAATTTATTACAAACATTTTGGTCAGTTTCAATCGATTTATTAAATTGAATTGTAAATATTTAGCGGCGGACGGTGCGTGATTTTTAAAATAAATTTATAATGTTACGTAGTTTCACTGTGATGCGCATAAATCGTAATTAAGGTTTTATTCTAATAGTTTTTCTAGGAATTATTATTTTTTTTTTTTTTGTAAATTATGTTTGCCAACATTCAGCAAAGTTGTTCACGTATTTTTCTGTGATATTTTGTAACAAGCTTATATATTACTAAATTTAATCATATATAAACTTAAATTATATATTTTTACAAGAGCTGTGTTCTTACAAAAGGAATTGAATATAAATATCAACAACATCGACCAACGATAGAGAAAATAAATCACTATACATTATACACTTTAGGTGCCTTTTTTTTTTTGTTGTTTTATAGAAAAATAAAAAAGCACACACACACCAAGATTTTTCAATAAATCTCTGTTTAAATACTTCTCTAATCGATTTGCATATCCGCGCACATTAAAAATGTGCTATTTTGTGGTGATACAAAATTGTGTGAGTTCCACAAATTTTAATAAATTAACAAAAAATTCAAAATTTATCAATATTTTTGATCGTTGCCTCTCCTTTAATATTACCACCTTACCTTAATATTAAAAATTATTCTGTGTGTGTTTTTTATTATGTTTCGTATTTTATAAATATTTTGTGGTGTTTTTTTTTTTTTACCTTAAATTCACGTTGTCACTTGTTTATAGTACTCGCTCAATATCCATGTCCATTGTATTCTTGTGTGGCTTTTGTTTTTGTATTTGCAATTCGTATTTATAAATCCATTCCGAGAATGAAAGAATAATAAAAAAAATATATAAAATAAAAAAGATTTATTGTTTTGATATGGAAAGTCTTAGTAATATTGTCCCACAAACATATTATATTGTTTCTTGATGTTCGAATGAAATAAATGTCATATTGAAATTTGTCGCTATATTTTTATTGTTATCATAATCAAAATGCTGTTGAATCAGAGAAAATTTTCTTATTCTAATTGGTGTGTATCTGTTCTAAAATACTTTTTCTGTCTATTTTTATTCCTTACACTTTTTCTCGCTCTATATCTATCTCTCTTTCACTGAATTTAACTGCACACAAAAAAAAACTGTGATTTTCATTCATAAAAATTTTCTTTCTTTGTTCAGGAATGTTATATAAGTTTTTTTATTATTTATTATTTATATATATATATTGATATAATATATATATTTCTTTTTATATGAAAATCTTATGTCGGTTATTCGTTGTTTTGTGTTGTTACGTATAAATTGGTATATTTGTTTTTTTTTTTTTTTTTTATATACACATATGTACATCTTCATCTAGTTAAATATATGATGCTGGGTAATATGAGTATGTCATTCAGAGATGTTCAAATACAATTGAACTTCGACATTGGCATTTCATAAAAAGGAAAAACGTCGTCTATACAAATAAATAAATAAATAAATAAATAGACAAGAAGAAAGTGAAAAATATTTTATAACAGAATTTTTACTTTAAACACCTTTTTTTGATATTAGGTGAAAATTAAATAAATATATGGAAAATATAGAAAGATATAAAAGCGAAAATAAAATAAATAAGATTTCAGTTGGCGTGAAAATATTTCCTATACTTATATTAATTAATTTTTGAATAAGATCGTAGTCGGTAATGCTTTAATTATACTTGACTTATAGCAAGTGAAAATAGCGATTATTGGTTCTATCAATCTGACGGTGACGGTAGTCAAGGTAATCAAGGATTATCACACTTATATCTAATTTACTTACCAATGTTGTGCACAATATTTCTATTTAAATATTAAATACCTATAAGCAAATAAAATTTATTGCGTAAAAACAAAAAGGAAAATAAGTAAACATAAATAAATATAATATAGAGAAAATATAAATAAACAAGTTATCGTTATTTAAACGCGCATATTTATTAGGGATGAGATTAGATATGATGATAACAAAATAAATAAATAAATAAATAAATAAATAACTAAATAAATAAATAAAAAAAAAAAAAACAATACGATTGATACTCAATAATTTTGTTTGTATTTATGTTGTCTGTCTCACAATTCGAAATCATGGGATTTAGTAGCTTAGGCTTTAGAATATATTGTACGTAGGCACAATTGAGTACGTATATATGCCTTCATCGATAACGATTATATTTTTAGGATTTTCTCAAAAAATCAAATACTTAAATGTTTTATTGACTAAATACGAATTTCATAAGAAAAATATAAAATATTTTCTTTATTTTGTTTTCATTCAAAAATTAAGGATTATTTTAGTTCGAAAAACGATGATATAAAACGATACTCAAATGAATTTCATGATAAATACATCACTTCATTGACGACCAATAAAATTACTTTATATGTTTTTTTTTTATATCTGTCTGTTTTCCTTTATTAACATTTCGTTTTCTTTGTTTTATATTGTCATTGAAGAAAATTATTGATCTGTTTTCCAGTAAGTTATCCTCATATAATATTATAGACGAGTGGGACAACCGTATATATGTTAGTGAAATAAAAATCAAATTCTTCATTTGTGTGTATCGCATGATTCTATACGCAATACGCAATTTTTTGGGATAGTTACAGAAATAAAGCCTATCCATAGCAGCACAATGTCGAAAATTTCTGGATTAGGTAAAAAGCGAATAGGTCAAATAGGTTGAAAGTTCAATGAACGAAAGAAAGGAAAAAAAAAACAGAACATTGGGAGTGTTTTTTTTTGTTGTTTTTCATATGTTGATTGTTGTTAAAAGCAAATAAAAAGCGAATTAAATGAATATTATCTAAATTATGCATTTGAACCAATAAATAAATATGAATGTAGAACATAAATAGATTTTTTGGATTTGTGGGTTGCGTTTAAATTCCAGTCAATATGTTCATCGCACAGAATTTAATATCTTTCTTTCTGCCTACGATTTTACAATTATTATTTGATAACCCTTCGTTGCACCCACTCGAGTGTGAAAACAAGATTTTCTAGAATTATCCATTAAAGTCAATATTCATAAAAGGTAAAATTAAAAATACTGATTGTCATTTCATGAAACACACACACATTTATAACGCAATTCGAGTTATCTATTTTACATTACGCCAAACTCTATGTCATTTTTGGTGGAACTCTAAGTCTGCTAATTACGCAAATTTCTATTATTTGAAATCTATCATATTATTATTCGCGGTGATTAAAATCAAAAGCATAAAATTTCATTGCACGTAAATAGATTTTCTTTTCTATTTGCATGTGAATTGATCGATGATGCAAGTCAAATTTGTTTTAACTCATTTGCAAGTATTACATATATCAATTATTCAATAAATCACAGACGAATAAAAAAAAAAAAACAATGAAAATATTTCATTTTAATATTTGTCAACAACATATCATTACATACGCCTTTCTTCAATTATTGATTTACCGCCTGCTGCCGAAGGTACAAAATAAATATATTTTCTCTTAATTAAGTGTTAACTGATGAAATAATTGGCTGCGTAAACTGCGGCATGTTAATACTGCGTGCATCCATTACGAAAAACGTAACAAAGAAAAAATATGTATTATATTTAAATGAAAGAACAATGTTTGTTAAGTATGCCCAAAAAAAGAAATAAAAAAAAATGAAGAAAAAAAACCATTACAATTTATCGACCACAAATATTGGCTTCTTAAATTTGAAAATGTGAGATATTTTACTTAAATATTTGTATAGCTTTATAGTTTTTTTTAGTTTTTTTTTTACTTTTCTTTTTGTGAAGAATTTATATGTTAGACAGGCTACAGGTTATAAATGAAAATGTTGTTGGTATATGTGGTTGTGGTATGTGCCGATGAAATTTAAAGAGCAGATGTTAAGTGTTGCATTCATTTTAACGGGGACGATGGATGATCTATTTGACATTTGAAGAGAAGAGTTATATGTAATTGATAAGTAAAGATAGAAATTTGTCGTTATATTATAATTTGAGTGCAATAGTTAACACACTTTTATTTTTTTTTCTGATTTTGTTTATTGGTTATCATCTGTTGAATAAATCTTACCTCCTACCTAGAAAGGTGTAGGGTTGGTACCAATAAGTGGCATTCAGTCTGAGTGTTTTTCAATTGAATCTATCGAAACATTTTCTCAATATTTCATTCACATCTACCCAAATATTTATATTCCTACAGTAAACACATATAACAAATTATAATTTTATTCCAAGGACATATATTCTTCAAACTCTACCATCTGGTCAATTTCTTGATTGTTATAAAGGATTTACACCTTTCCTCCCCCTTTTAATTTCCATACAGAATAATATTAATTATAAACTAATTTTCGATCTGCATTTGTTTCAGCATACTGTTTATTTAGATCTTTAAAATTACATAATTTGTTTAACCTGAACCTTATTCAAATATTATTTATATATATCTATATATTGTCTTATTATTCTGTTCATTTTGTGTACAGAATAGATAATAGTTATAATATTATTTATGAACAGTTAAATGAAACGAACCAAATCATGTACAACACGGTCAAAACTGAAATATTATTTATTTATGCATAAATAATAAAATATTGTATGATGATGACGATTTGCATATACAAACCCCACCACACAGATAGGTTTTACATTCGCCACATAATACCAAAGTCATGAATATTACCTTAGATATAAAAAAAAAAAAAACACACACAACAAAATACTTGTTGCGTCGGTTTTACTCTCATAACATTATGTTCGATACGTTGTTGTAATAACTCATCAAATATTATTTATAGCCACCGTATAATATTCGATACACTCTGCCTGGCCGCACGTATTATATTCAATATGCAATGGATATCAGAGTCGAGTGCTCAAAGCAAGTAAAACGAAAAAAAAAAAAAAAGAAACAAATAATAATAATAATAATAAAAAAAAAATCAGCTACATAACTTTAGTGCACACATAAATTTCTATATATAAAGACCGCGCGCGATAAGTTTTTAATTACTATAAACAACTAAGTCAAACTATGCCACATCTAAAATATATGATCATTACATATTTATGGGGCCGTATATAGATAATTATAATGCGGTAGTCATCGCGAAACCATTAATTGTTATTAAGAAAATCATATATTGCATATCTATTTTTATTAGTGAAAAAGAAAAAAAAAATAATAATAATAATAATAAGGTACTTTGGCTCGCAATCAATAATCGAGACTAAAACCTAAATTCAGATATAGCGATATAAATATTCGAGTTATAATTGATTAGTATGTACCACTTAACAAATCCAATTATTTATTTAATTATAAATTGGTTAACATTAATTACAAGAAATTGAATTATTTTATCGATTTTAATTTTTTTTTTTTTATACGAGATACTGCAACGCGAATACAAATAACAAAAAAAATTAAAAGTTAATACAAAGAATTTTTTTTTTTTTTTTGAAACTGTTCGACATTAACCCTAAATAATTGTAAATAACCAGCTTAACTGACCCATATGTTTGAAATATAATAGCTATGAATTGTGTACGAATTGACAAATTGAAAGTGTCAAAGTTCAATTGTATTAAATTAATAAATAACATCAATACCATGACATAACAATATAACCATTAAGTTTTTAATGCTCAGAAAAAGAAACAAAAAAAAAAAAAAAAGAAATAATAATATTAAATACAATAAATATAAAATTTAATAAAATTATACATTGGAAAAATAAATAGATGTATTAAATTAACTCATTCACTCATTAAATGCATTTAAATATTATTAAATTTTTCTTATCATGTTTGCTAACTAGATTTTGTACACATTACATTCTATATTTTATTTATTATATTATTGAAAAAAAAAAAACTATAATTTCATTTTAACTCAACTAATTATGTTTGTTTTTCAATTTTTGATTTTCTCTATTTAATGAAAAAATAGGTGGCATTGCCCCTGGACCGCCAACAACGGCCATGATCATGGAAGGGTTGGAAACCCTTGTTGCGCCATCGCATCACGCATTTTTACTCACTGAATCGGCAGCCGCTGCCCATTTTAACGTGCTCAGTTTTGATACGTGTCTATTAAAAACGGCTGCTACAACAGCATCATTAACCACAAATAATAATAATTTATTTACGGTTAATAATAATAATAACATCAGCCACAATAATAATAATCATCATACCAGCAATCAGCATCATAATAATAATCATCATCAACATAATCAACAGCAGCATCAACATCAGCAAAATCATCATCATCATCAGCAGCAGCAGCATCATCATCATCAAACGATAAACAATAATACAACAACGACAAATAGTTGTCATCCACATTTGAATTTATTGCATAATATTGGTTCGGGCATTGCTGATCAGCCAACATCAACAGAAGAATCACAATCGGTTACCGAAACTCAAACAGGTGATTTAAATACACCTGTTACAACGTCCAGTGATATACCATCATTTTTTGGACCATCAACTGTTGTTGAACCGCCACCAATTAGCGGTAAGTGTTTAATGATACATTTAATCATTATTATTGCGATTATATTTGTTATTATTTAATTTAATTTAATTGTTGTTAGAATTTCAATTGACACGATTATGCGAATAAGTATAGAGATAATGTGATTTTGTTTAAAATTCGTTAAAATAATAAAATAAATTCTATTGAAATGAACCTACAAAGAGACGATTAGCAAGAAATCGAATTTTTATTTAAATAATGTATGATTCGTGACTTATATTATAAACAAAACCAATTTATTTTTATTTACTTTCTGCTTTCCTATTAGCGACAATTTGAGACGGGATGTTTTTTTTTTTTGTATTATAAATATTCGATTATTAACTGAGAAAAAAAATTCAAAGAGTCTCCAATTTTAATTGCAATTGTTCTCATTCTTTCACAGAATAGGCTATATTAAGATTTAGACATAAAAATCAAGAATGATTTTCAGTATAAACAGTTTAGTGTGACCACACATGAATTCGATTTGTTTAAAAAAAAAATCAAATTACAAACAATAATATAAAAATAAAAAATAACAATTATGTATTCAAATGACCTAAATTTTTAATAAGAAAAAGACAATTTTTTTCTTTAGTTATCGCGAAAAAAAAATGAATAAATAAAATAAAAACAATGGCCCAGCAAGTGCGGCAATGTTTATTACATATTTTATTAGACTAATCTATCATAATAAATATATCGTTATTAAAAGTTATTTGTGCATTTCTCAGACCATATTAAAATAATACTTACTTAAAATAGGATGAAAACTTTTACAAGACAATTGTTTCTCATATCCTTCGCCAATTCACTATAAATAAAATATTATATCATTCTCTTGATACAGTTTTTAAGTTTCTATTACTGGACAAAACAATATGAAGCAATTTAATAATTTTGGCAATGAATATTACATTCTATAAAAATGTCTTGTCTTCAGAATGATAAATAAATAAATAAATAAAATTGTTACTAAATATGAACAAGAATATATAATCAAACCGAATTTATGTACATCGTTTTGAATACACCACTAAATAACTTTATCTTTACTTTAGTATATTTTATAATTTCAATCTCTTAAGTAAGTTTTTGATAAATATAATTTATGTTTATAATACGCGAAAGAGTTAATACAAATGCATAATGACAAATGGACGAAGCCATAATATTGTCTATGTTATTAACGACAATATCTGGTTCTGGTAAAAAATTGGTCGCTGGCTAAAAATAATTTCCAATTGTAATTTTAAAGAAGAAACCAATAACAATACAAGAACAGAATTTGGCAATGGGTGCTCTCCTCCTATTTGCTAATAATGTTTAAACATAAAATATAATTCATATTTTTGATAAATAAAGAAAAAAAAGAAAACTCTTGTAAATGTTGCATACTGCAATGTGTAATAGCAGCAACATATCTTGCTGTCATTGGAATAATTATGGTATTATAGATATCAGCTTCCGTTTTAAATTGGAAGTGATTTTTTTTTGATTAGTATTGCATTTAAAATAAATATTATAAAATTATAATCACCGTCTGTCTGAATTATAAACCACAAGCTAAAAAGTAAACAAAAAATTAACCGGTAAATAAGAGACCACATCAATTTTAGTTTCATTTGTTTCTTAATATTTTAAAAACTACGCAATTACCCAAAGCAATTTCATCGTCAAAATTACATTTCCAACAGTTATATTAAAAATGTTCATTAATGATTTAAGGTTTCTTTTTGCGATTCAAATAAGGAGTAAAACTATTAAAATAAATTTTTAAATTGACTATTATTCTTTGACTCTGCACAACAAATATTATTGTTAATTCAATTTGCACAGTGAATCGTATTACAAATATCTCCATTAAATGATATCGTTCACCTGACTAACCAGAAATATCCGAATCTAATTTTATTAAAATTCATTTATTAAAATATAAAAATTCAAATAAGACTGGTAATCATCATAGACAAAGCAATTTCATTAGTCATTCATTCTTATTATGAAATAAAATTTTATTTAAAAGAGCAGTATTTTACATCCCTGACCTTTGAAAAAGTTAACTTTGTTATTTCAATTTTTTTATTATTATTATTATTATTATTATTATTATTCCTCTTTTAATTGTTCTACCAGTCGAACATTACCTCTTCTAACTCTGCTCTATATCCAAAGTTGTTCATTTAGAATATGATTCATTTGTCAACTAAGGTTATTTATAATATTACGATGTCGATGGAAAATAAATAATATTCTAGATAAGTATATTCACGACGGCTATTAAAATATTACATTATAAGAAACACATATATATATATATATATATTATATACATTTATATAAAGAGATGATCGATGATACGATGTATATAAGAATGAAATGTATGAACTTGATATTGCTAGTGTAGTAAAGTAATTAATTTAAAGTAGATTTGAATGTCTCAAAATAAAAAAAAAATTTACGATTGTTTAGAATTGGTTAAATTTTTTCATTTAATATATAATATATTTTAGAATATGAATTAAAATGAAAATTTCAAAATGCATTATGAATGCTCTCTTATTAAATTCATTTTTTGTTTTATTTTTGCAGGTTCCATTGATTCAGAAGATTTATCACTAGAACCACAATCGGCATCTAGTCCACCGCACAGTATCTGTAGCCCATTGAAAGAGGAACGCTGCAGCCCTACCTCGATAATTAAAGAAGAAACAAGTAACACGAGCAGTGTTAACATGTATCCACATCATAGTCATCATCAAAATACCCAAAATGATTCAAATAACCAAAATTTACATCAATCACAATCACAACATCAACATCATCATCATTCACAACCACAACAATCACCTGGTAAAGTTTCATATCGTGGAATTTTTACAACAACAGGTAGCCCAACAATTGGTCTTGGTTCGGCACAAATAAATTCACCACAAATGACGGTATTACCTGGTCAAATGTCACCACCATCAGCTGGTTTAGGTAGCTGGAGCTTACCGAGTCCAGATAAAACATTATTTCAACCACCATTATTCAGTTTGTTGGGTCCTGGCCCACAAAGTACAAGCCAGGCACATTTTGCATCGCAAAATACAACAACACAAACACCATCACCAGTCAGTCATCATCATTCACATTATGATGAAAGACCGCATCAGCATGTTGAATTACTTGGTTTGAATATGGATTGTTCGAGTATTATATTGAAACAACCCACTAATTATGGCAGTTGTGTTCCTACAACAATGGCACTTGAAATGCATCAAAGCCAGGAAATGCATCAATACCCTAGAAGTCAATTAGGTGTATCCACACCAAAATATCAATGGTTAGATTCACCCGCCGAATATAATTCACAACAGTCATTAGTTGTTCCTGGTCCATCATCATCTTCATCATCTGGTTTAATCCCAAAACAAGAGCAATTCTCATCGATGAGCTGTTCTAGTGATGGCCAACAGCAACACAGTATACAACCAACCCCCTACAATGTTCAATTAGCCGAATACAATCCATCGACAAGTAAGGGTCATGAAATTTTATCACAAGTTTATCAACAAAGTACATTGCCAATGAAATTAGTTCCAGTGAAACCACGAAAATATCCAAATCGTCCCAGTAAAACACCCGTTCATGAGCGACCATATGCATGTCCAGTTGAAAATTGTGATCGTCGTTTTTCAAGATCAGACGAATTGACACGTCATATTCGGATTCATACAGGGCAGAAACCATTTCAATGTCGAATCTGCATGCGATCATTTTCTCGATCGGATCACCTAACCACACATATTCGAACTCATACAGGGGAGAAACCATTCTCTTGCGATATCTGCGGGCGGAAATTTGCACGATCTGATGAAAAGAAGCGACACGCTAAAGTTCATTTAAAGCAACGTATTAAAAAGGAAAGTAAATTAAGTCAAAGTACCCAACAACAACAGCAACAACAACAACAGCAGCAACAGCATCAAGTGCAACAACATCAGCAACAACAACAGCAATTACAGCAACATCATCATTTAATGCATCAAGATCAGGACATGATCTCAATAGTGTCAACAACAAATACTTCGTCCTTGTAGACCGAGGCCATGTCGACTACGTCGACTGATATGGATGTTATATTACCGTCATCATCACCTTCGGAACTAACTGAACTTATACTTGATATAGAAGAACATAGTGCTACGTCAACAACAGCTATTAATGCTGATGAGAATATATCTGTAGGAACTTTTAGTGATGATGACATTCTACAACAAAACACAACCACACTATTTCTACAGATTCCACCACAAAATTTAAGTAATATCGATGTTATTGACGACAATGCATTTTTAAATGACAGTGATAATGATAATAAACAAGTTGTTCTTTTGTTTTTTATAAAGTAAATTAAAAATTATTAAAAAAAAAGGCGGGTGATATAATTGAATTAAAATGATTATACGTTAGATAGATAAAACGGCACGTGCCAATAATTATTTAAGTATAACTTCTTTTTTTTTTTTTGTTACATTTGAATCTTTATTTCCGAATGAAAGAAATTATGATGGCCTGTATTAAATTCTGTAGAGTTTGTAGTTTATCATTTTGTTATTAACTAATTATTTATTTATTTCAGCTAATTTTTTTTTTTAATTTGTTATAAACAAAAGCAACACATAGTCTTGCAATTGTTCCATTCATTCAATTATGATATACGTGATTCCTGATCATTAATTGAAAATATATTTGTACAGAGAGCTTAGAAATATAAACTAGTTGAAATGATAATGAAAATAAGAAGAGAACATATATATTTATATATTTATATCGGTCTAGGTCCGTCTAGACGAGGCTGTTGTAATTGCATGAAAATTGAATTGTATTTTCGATTAAAAAATTAGAACAAATAAAAAAAAAATAAACAATGTTAAAAACATTTGCTTTCCATACAAACGAAACACAATCAACCACCTTAATAATTAAAAAAAAAAAAAATTAAATATATTTTTTTGTGAAAAAAAACAATACATTTATCGATGTTTTTAGCTATCGAAACTATTTGCATAAATTATTTAAAAAGAAAAATTTCATTTAAATATTTCAATATAATATATTTTAAAAATATGTTATTCTCTAATACTGTGATCTCAAATTTATTTAAATTAATTGAATTAAATTTTAAATAAAAAGAAAAAAAAAAGAAATTAATGGGAAATATTTAATAAAATAAAAAAAAAAACATTATACTGAAATAGTTTAATAAAATTTTGAATAAATTTTGTGCGAAAAATGAATTAAAAACAAAATAATTATATTTAAACTAATGTTGTGTGAAAATAATGAAAAATTATATTTATAGTTAAACTAATAAAACAAAAATAATTAAAGTATAATTAATTAAATCTTAATGGAATATAATGAAAATAATACAAAAAAAAAAGAGAAAATAATAAAGAAAAAAAAAATAATATTTATGTTTTTAGTGCAATTTTATATTTTTTTAACTATTTATTTAAAAAATAAAATATTACAAAAAAAAAAACAAACAAAAAAAACTTGAAGCTTGTAAAAGACTAATAACTTTTAACCTACTAATTTATAATAACTAATTTTATTTTTTTTTGTTGTTAATTATATTTGATTTTATAAACGTGAAACGGTTGCCATTTTACAATTTTATTTATTTTTCATTAAAATTAAATTTATTCTATTCGATTCCAATTAATAATAAATTCAGTTTAAAAAAAAAAAAATTATAATGATTTGTATGCGATAAAAAAAACGACTACAGGTTAATTTCGATTTTTTATTTAATTGTGTACATACAACGAGAGTTCAATGCGACGAAACCATTCACATTATTCATTTAATGGGAAATGTGGGGTTGATATTTATTAATTATTTTCAAATTACAACAATTTCCAATTATATTTGAATTTTCCCATTTTGTTCAAAATTGTAAAATATATTTATTCAAAAGCATACAAAATAATAAATGAATAAAAATAGTCAGAAAACCATCATTAAATTACGGTCGTCAATAGCAACATTTAACTATTTAAATGATCTAAGGTTGGGTATAAATTATTAAATTCTCATGTCTATATTGTCAAACAAATACCATTACAGAAAAAGAATGACTAAATTGTGTGACTTGCGCGCATTTAAAAAAAAAAAATTGAATATTAAAATCATTTAAGAATTTAAGATTATAAAATGTGCGCGCACAAGCATTCATTCTAACACACAATACACACAAAATCACATACGGCGGCAATTCAATGTGTGCTATAACGACCAGCACCCGGGCTCATCAAGTACCATACACCAAATCATACATTGTATTATTGAAATACAATGTTAAAATGGAATGATGATAAAGTTTAAGAGAACAAAAATATCAATCATTTTAAAAAAAAAAAAAAAAAACCTGTATTCAAAACGAATTTATTTGTGATCTCTCGCATGTGTGTGTAATTTCTTGGTTTTGTGTGAAGAAACAATTTTCTTTTCTTAACACATTTTTGTCACTTGTTTTACCTTCAACTTCATAATAGTATTTATAAAATCGTTGAATGCATATACGCTTCTGCTTGTTTATTATTAATAAAAAAAAAAAAAACGAAAGAATGACAGAATTAAAATTAATCAACCTCTTTATACTTTTTATCTCTACATCAATTTTCAATAATTTAAATGGACATAATAAATATAAATAAAAGTAAATAAATTTTAATATGTTGCTATACGGCCTATATTTTTATATATATTTCAATACAAATGATTTATAAATACACAAGACAAAGATAAAAAGAAGAACGAAATTCGAATCAATGCTTAACTTGGATGACATTTTTATAATGAACGATTATAAATTGAAATGAACCAAATTTACGTACAGTGTAGGAACATTTTAGTATAATTTTTTTTTTTGAAAGATTTAACAGATTTTTAAAAACGGTCTTCAGAAAATAATTTACTTTTGTCAAAGCTAATGCCGGCCGGTCATCTTTTTTGCCATTAACTCGGGTTAAAAAATAGCACCCAAAAATACAATTCGTTAAATTTAAAATTGTTCACAATTCAATATCTCACTAATTAGCTGGAATATTGAATAAACTAGCTTCTATATCACCGTATTCGCTACTTAAGCTTAAACAAAATGATTCCCGAAATTTTTTTTTATTTATTTATTTATTTAAATCAAGTAAGAAAAGAATATAAAAAAAAATCGCAAAATTAGCAATATATTACAAAATATATATTTTTTTTTTATTTTACGCAATATCAAATTTCTAAAATTATAATTTAACAAACAAAGGCTTTAATAATAATTTAAAACAAGATAAACAAAAAAATTAAATTAAAATAAATAACTATAGCGTTTAAGCAAGTAAATAGAAATTATTAAGATTTGCCAAATAACATTAGATGTAATGTTTCAAATTATATTAATTATATTAATTAAAAAAAAAAAAAATTAAAAAAATATTAATAAAAATTACTATTAATAATTAAATATAAATTATGAATAAATAAATTTTAAAAATAATCATTTAAATGGTGAAAATTTAATGTAAAAAAAAATATATATATTAAAACAAAAAAAAAAATAATATACGTTTATTAAAATTAACTTAAAATGGAAAAAAGAAATATATTATTGAATAAAAATGTATTTATTTAAAATAAAAATTATAGTTTAAATGATTAAAAACACCTCAACAATTAAAAAAAGCACACACACACACACACACACATTCCCAATCTGTAAATATTTCTTATATTTAAGTTGCTTTTGTACAAAGCAATTAAAAAAAAAAAAGAATAAAATATGAAAAATATTTATGGAGATTTAACAAATTATTCATTAATTTATTCATTTTTGTGATTGTTTTTATCTATTTTGAAAATGCTCTATTTTGGATTAATGCACGTACGCATTTTAAATGAAATGTTATTTGGCCTATTAATAAAAAAAAATAAAGAGGAGAAACATAAAAACAAAAACAAAAAAACTTTTTAGGAAAATTCTGCACAAACTTTTTTTTGCATGAAAATGAAGATAAAAATAAAAAAAAAGAATTTAAAATAAACAGGTTTTTGGATGGCCTTATTAAATTGTATTACATAATTTACAAAAGCATAACAATTATACAAAAAAAAAAATGAACGAATGCATATTTGCTACAAAAAAGAAGTGACCGCATAAGTTTTTTTTTGTTGTTTCATTTTTCTTTATTCGATTTTCAAAAAAAAAAAAAAAAAAACTCTTTTGATACACACATTTGGCTGATATCAACTAATGTCAAATTCTAGAAAAAAATTAATTAAACCATTTTATACATTGGTACAAATTAAAGTGAAAGAAACAAAATTACAATTATCTTGAAGATTTCTTTGAACTTCTTCTTTTATTTTTTCTTCTTTTAGTAAATAGTAATTGCAAATTAATATAACTAAAAGAAAGAAAAAGATAAAATAGAAATACTCGACTAATCGGCCTATTGAAATTTAGATAAAACAAATATTCAAATTTATTAAAAATTAATGAGAAAATAAATAATTTAAAATAGAGCATGTTTTAGTTAGGGTAGGTAGAAATTAAAATATAACTAAATATATAAGTGACAAAAAAATGTGTATATAAATATTTAAAAAAAAAGTAACTACATGTATTTGTGAAAAAGCATGAATTGGAAAAATAGTGACACAAAAATGATCCTTATTTTCCATGAATATATAAAATTAATTAAAATTTGTAAGTTATATTTGAGTAAAACATTTTTTTTCTTCTTTAATTTTAAAAATTAACGTTTTCTAAAGTTTTGTTTCATCTTCCTAACCAGCATAATTATTAAAAAACATAAAAATAAATTAAAAGGATGTAAAATGTTTAATATTATGAAAGTAATTAATTCATATTAATTGGAAAAAAAATTAATATAATTTTTAATAGAAATGGCTCTAATAAATTACATTAAAAATTATTATTAATGACTAATATTATAATTATAAAGCATTATAACAATCAGATATAATTAATTAAACAAAAAAAAAAAACAAAAAAAAAAAAAAGAATAAAATGACGATGTTCATATACTTACTATAAATACTGTTTGTTTCATTTTCACATTTTGTTTTAGTTTTTTTTTATAATTTCAGATAACTAGTACCGATAAGTTATAGAGTGAGGTCATACCAATTGGATTAATAAGAGAAGTATTTAGGATGGCTTTTGTTTTGTTGATCTGATAATTTAATCCAGTTTGTAAATATTGTTTTGGTAAAGTACAAAAAATATTTGACTTTCTGAATAAATGTTTGATCTGTGGCATATAATTATACCTGTAATAAGTACCAAACTATAATTATTTACGGGTTGGTCACCACTTATGGTCCATTCGTTTATTATGTCACGCCTTAAGAAGATTTTCTCAAAAATTGTTATATGTATATATTCTGTAAGTATCAATCCTATATATTCGTTTTGAGTTGTTCCATCGCCCCCCTCAATTAAGGGGAGTAAATAAGGAGATATTCATATAACAAAATTTAAGAAAATCCTCTTAAAGTGAAACATAATAAGCAAATGGTCCCTTAAATAAAAACGAATGTTGAACAAGTGACAGTAGTTGTGAATAATTATCCGTATTTACAAACAAGGTTTCTAAAATTGAACTTGTAGACAATAACAGACAGACATACAATAGACTTAATTTTAAATAATCTACTTTTAAACTCAATCAAGCACGTTATGCAATGTACCCGCACGATAATATTCGTTTGTCACTTCCGTCTAATACGTGAAACATTAAATATCAAGGAATCGTTCTATTTAACAGCCGCATAATAAACACGCATTTTATAAATATAAGTACATCGGAAATTTGATGTCCATATTGAAGTAAATTGATAAACTCATATAGAAATTTCTAATAACTCTTTGATATGAAATAATTACTGATGCATAATTTATTTGCAATTGTTTGATAGCTAATGTTGTAGTTGAGAAAATAGGTAGAAATCTAAATGTCAGCATTTTTTTTTAATAAATAAATAAGTATATATACTACTGAGCACTGACATTTTATAATTTCAAATATACACCTAAATTCTATAAAATAAATGTAAAATTACAATTTGTTTAACACCCGACCCGACCGACGGAACACACACAAAACAGAACTCACACAAAAAGAAAAACAATCAATTCTTGTTTTGACAAGCCTCCTTTGCAATAAAATACTCAAAATATATAAATTCTTTTTTTCTTTTTATTGAACACAAATCGCCTGGTATCTTTATTTTAATGTTTGGACAACGTGTGAGGTAGGTTACAAATTAAAAAGAAAAAATTACCGGATTTATGGAAGTGCTATGAATTTAATTTATAACCAATCCATTTACTTAATATTATTTCCTATTCAAGTTTATGTTTCTTTTTTGTACAATCTGAATGTTTTTACTGACTGATAGTGCGATAGACAACCCAACCTATATATTTTATTGATAAAACTATTCAAGCCTTTTTCTACTATTATTACACTATTATTATATTATAGTTATAAATACAATCAATAAAACTAATAAAAAAAAAAAAAAACCGGTTCTTTTTTACTTTATTTTTAACAAGAAAAAGAGTCAAATAAATGTTGAATTCACCTAAAACAGTACCATTACTCTGTATTTTTATTATTTTCTTTTCTTTTTTTTTTCGGTTTTATCAATTTATTGTCGCATAAATTTTGTTGTTTTTATAAATATGTAAGTATGACCATAATCAGATGGTGCTTGGTGTGGTGTCTCCATAAGTTCCACACCACAAGATTATTTGCAAACGAAACTAAAAATAAATAAATAAAAAAGAATCACTGTTTTCAGTACCTAACTTTACATTTTGATATAAGGTAAAATTGAAGAGAATTATTTTATAAAATGTGAAAAAAAAAGATCCAGAAAAAATGCATTTTTTTTATAGCAATTTTATATCACATTAAAATATATATCTATAAAAAATATATTCAATTCATCGTCATCCATATACACCTCTTTAATACAAACAAAACAAAAAAAAAAAAAATGAAAAAAAAGACATTTAAACAATATTCATTCTTTCCTGCATTAGCATAATTTTCTTATATTGAAAAGGGCGCACCTCCACTGCATCTGAGTATGAATGAATGAAGTGAAGACTCGACAGTCACACAGAATTTTTATTTATATTTATGTACAATACTCATCTACAACAGAATATAACAAATTTATATATATATAATATATAGAAGATACATTAAAGCTATTGCACTGCCATTGCCATGCAAGAAGATCGACCTAAAAGATGAAAAATATAATCAGTTCTCATTACCACAAATGAATACACAATTTAGTTGTGTGTTATTTGTTTGTTTGTTTTTTTTTTTTTTACTTTATTTTATTAATGTTTTTATAAGGAAGAAATATAAATAAATAAATAAAAAAAAAAAATATGAAAAATGCGGTCCGATTTTAAGATGTTTTAGTTTTATTTATTAAATAGCTACCAACCTACCATTAATATTACGTATAGCCAGATCGAATAACATATTTTGAATAAAAGGCCTAAGATTTATTTGCTCTCATAATTCATAAGTTAAATGTTTAATTTTTTTTTTTCTTTTTTTCATTTACTATAGTTTGGGTCAATAGCCAATGATTGAAAAATTTCGATTTTGCGATAAAGAGAAATAACAACCGGTACAAAAACTTAATATAGATTTCTGATTTTTTAAAATAAATATAATTTCAATTACTATCATAGAATATTCAGTATATAGTCCATTAAAACAATTACCATTCGATTTGACGAGAAAAATCTTGGTATCCCAAGCGGCATTTGTTACCAAAATCGCAGTAATATTATCGTAATTTTTTGGCAAAAATTTAGTAATATTACCGATAAAAGGTCTACCAAAATTAGTAATTAATAATAATATTACTAAAATATTACTAATATTAGTGATAATATTACCA